>CAWUFW010020433.1:0-151697 GCA_963921515.1 Calotriton arnoldi | reverse complement strand
TTATTACTTCGTTCAGTTACGTATTGCTCACCCCCTGCCCGACCCCCTACACTGCCCAAACACTACTGCACTGCCCTAAACCCTGAAACACCAGCCCCAGCACCACCCCCTACAATGCCCGAACACCACTGTACTGCCCTAAACCCTGAAACACCACCCCTGCACCGCCCCCTACACTGCCCGAACACCACTGCACTGCCCTAAACCCTGAAACACCACCCCTACACTGCCCGAACACCACTGCACTGCCCTAAACCCTGAAACACCACCCCTGCACCACCCCCTACACTGCCCGAACACCACTGCACTGCCCTAAACCCTGAAACACCACCCCTGCACCGCCCCTACACTGCCCGAACACCACTGCACTGCCCTAAACCCTGAAACACCACCCCCAGCATGACCCCCTTTACTGCTCGAACACCACTGCACTGCCCCAAACCCTGAAACCACCCCCAGCATGACCCCCTACACTGCCGAACACCACTGACCTAAACCCTGAAACACCACCCCTGCACGACTGCCCGAACACCACTGCACTGCCCTAAACCCTGAAACACCACCCCTGCACGACACCCTACACTGCCCGAACACCACTAAACTGCCCTAAACCCTGAAACACCACCCCCAGCACGACCCCCGACACTGCCCGAACACCACTGCACTGCCCTAAACCCTAAACCCCCAGCACGACCCCCTACACTGCCCGAACACCACTGCACTGCCCTAAACCCTAGAACACTACCCCCAGCATGACCCCCTACACTACCCGAACACCACTGCACTACCCTAAACCCTAAAATACTCCCCCAGCACGACCCCCTACACTACCCGAACATGACTGCACTGCCCTAAACCCTAAAACACTCCCCCAGCACGACCCCCTACACTACCTGAATACCACTGCACTGCCCTAAACCCTAAAACACTCCCCCCAGCACGACCCCCTACACTACCTAAACACCACTGCACTGCCCTAAACCCTAAAACACTACCCCCGCATGACCCCCTACACTACCCAAATACCAATGCACTACCCTAATCCCTAAAACACTACCCTCCGCACAACCCCTACACTACCCAAAGACCACTGCACTACCCTAAACTCTAAAACAATACCCCCCGCACGACTCCCTACACTACCCAAAGACCACTGCACTACCCTAAACCCTAAAACACGACCTCCTACACTACACAAACACCACTTCACTACCCTAAACCCTAAAAACTACCCCCAGCACGAACCCCTACACTACGCAACCACCACTGCACTACCCTAAACCATAAAACACTACCCTCAGCAGTACCCCTTACGCTACCCAAACACCACTGCACTACCCTAAACCCTAAAACACTACCCCCAGCAGTACCCCTACACTACCCAAACACCATTGCACTACCCTAAACCCTAAAACACTACCCCCAGCAGTATCCCCTACACTACCCAAGCACCACTGCACTACCCTAAACCCTAAAACCCTAAAACACTAACCCCAGCACGACCCCCTACACTACCCAAACACCACTGTACTACCCTAAACCCTAAAACACTCCCCCAGCACGACTCCCTACACTACCCAAACACCACTAAACTACCCTAAACCCTAAATCTACCCCCAGCATGACCCCCTACACTACACAAACACCACTGCACTACCCTAAACCCTAAAACACTACCCCCAGCATGACCCTCTTCACTACCTAAACACAACTGCACAATTTGTTACAGGCGTTGCAACGCAGGCCTGTGGTGCTTACTGGAAGTACCTGGAGGGCTAGTTGGGCCCCAGGGACTCTCAGGATTCAAGGTGACCTAATCCCCCAACTTAAAACGCGCCATGGGGCGCGTTTGCACAGTGGTGAAAGGAGGGCGGGGCTTCAGGTGACATGTGCGCAAACACGCCCTGTGGTGCGTTTTAAGTTGGGGAGTTAATTCTCTTTGAATCCTGGGGGCCAACTAGCCCACCAGGTACCTTCAGTAAGCACAACAGAGTTGCGTTGCAGAGAGGTGAAAAAGGTGCGTGGCCTCGGAACGCCTCTCTGCAACTCAGCTCTGTGGTCCTAACTGTAGGTACCTGGGGGGCTAGTTGGGCCCCAGGGACCCTCAGGATTCAAGGGGACTTAATCCCGCAACTTAAAACGCGCCACGGGGCGCGTTTGCACACATGTCACCTCAGGCCCCCTCCCTTCACCACTGTGCAAACGCGCACTGGCTCTGGTTAGTCAGAGTCAGTTACCACCAGTAGCCGTCTGAAAAGTTGTGGGCACAGGATGATTTTGCAACAAGGCCTCTTTCTGCTCCTCTGTTGGTTCTTTCTGCACATCTTTTGCTTCTTTCTGTGCGTTTTTTATTCTTTCTTCACATGTCCTACCTCTGTTGGCATAGTTAGAAACTAGCATTTAAAAAACATTTGAAATTCACTTAAAAATCATAGGTTTCAGGCACGTTATAGTTAGAAATTAGCATTTAAAAACCTTTGAAATTCACTGAAAAAACCATAGGTTTCAGGCACGTTATAGTTAGAAATTAGCATTTAAAAAACCTTTGAAATTCACTGAAAAAACCACAGGTTTTAGGGACAGTTATAGTTAGTTGGACATTGCACTCGTACAAAACCCGTGAAATTCCCCGTTATAGTTAGTTCAGCTAACTATAACTCGCGCCCCGCAATGCACTGCTGATGACGTCACATATTACATCACTCATGACATGGTCAGTGACATCACTGATGACATCACTGATGACATCTCAAATGACATCACTGATGACATCATCCATGTGATAATTTCATGCATCTTCTCACACCCTAATATAACTTTTGATACACCCACTCTAAATTACAGACTGCCATTCTCAAAACCATAGACACTCCAACACCAAAAACTACATACCCACTCACTGATTCTTAGGTCTACACACACATCCACTCACTCACCTGTACAGTCACTCATACTTACAGTCACTCAGTACAGGACTATCATATGCACTCATACACCTATATAAACACTCACACACCGCCACTCATCCATAGAGGTACTCACACACCTAGTCAGTCATGCAAAAAATTAATCACACACCCATTTACTCACCTATACAGTTATACACACACCAGCTCACTTACTCATACAAATACTAGCACATTCTTACGCTCTTATACAATAACTGATACAAGCACACACGCATCCATACAGCCACTCTCACAATAACACACTCTCACTTATAGCCATTTAAATACTCTAACACACATATATACTGCCTTTTACATATGTAGTTACTCGCACATGTACCACTGAGATATACATTCACTCACTAACACACCCATACACACACTCACCCACCCAAGCAGTCCATCACAGATGCACTCTTGAAATCATGCACCCAGTGAATCACCCACTCACACATCTATGTATAGAGTCACACACACCCCACCCACACAAACACTCAGGCAGCCATACAGATACTCAGAGAACCAATCAATAACCCATATAGACACTCATGTAGCTATTCGCAAATCCATGCATCCACTTACACACCAACAAACAGACGGATACAGACATTCACACAGTTTAGTCACTAACCCATGCATTCAGTAAGATACGTTTAATCACTCACTTGTAGAGTCAGTCACTCACGTACTAAATCATCCATTCAGACACTTATACACCCACTCATTCTTCAATACGCCTTTCCCTATATATATTAAACATATTTAAACTTGACAGAAACACACAGTCACTGGATGATGTCATCAGTGATGTCATTTGAGATGTCATCAGTGATGTCATCAGTGATGTCACTGACCATGTCATGAGTGATGTAATATGTGACGTCATCAGCAGTGCATTGCGGGGCGCGAGTTATAGTTAGCTGAACTAACTATAACGGGGGAATTTCACGGGTTTTGTACGAGTGCAATGTCCAACTAACTATAACTGTCCCTAAAACCTGTGGTTTTTTCAGTGAATTTCAAAGGTTTTTTAAATGCTAATTTCTAACTATAACGTGCCTGAAACCTATGGTTTTTTCAGTGAATATATATATATATATATATATATATGTGATCAAGGCAGGGGATCCTGCCGAAACGCGTCATAGCCCTCGAAATATGCTAATAAAATAATTTGGAGGAAATACTTTGGTCGCTGTGTCGTATTCCGGTGCCCGAAGGAAACACGCTGGTTTTTGCTTTGATATATATTATCTACTGGCGGTCGCCAGTAGATAGTTATAGTTAAAACCTATTATCCATAGGAAATCCGCGACATTCTATTTGAAAAAACGTTGGCGCCGGTTGACGAATCTTCGCGAAAGTTTCCAACTTGTTGGGGCGCTCCGGTCTGCTCCTATCCTGAAAGTCTCGGGGTGATACGTCAAGCGGGGGCCGAGAAAAAGGGGGTCCCAAAACGCGTTTTCCCCATTCATTTTTCCATAGGAACCTTTAGTCACAGCTACAGCCCGAACTGCTGAACGGAATTACACCAAATTTGGCAAAGAGGTAGCCCTTGGTTCAGTGTCGTGCCTTTTGCTTAAATGGTGTAAATCCGTTCAGTAGTTCCTGAGAAAATCAAAAGTAAAGTCACATATATATCTGGGCGGAGCCTAACCACACATGTCATCGTGAGATCTGATTGGCTGTCAGCACTTCATCCTGGAATTGCTGGCAGCCATCTTGGGACCAATATAAATGATAGTACCTCATTGAAATGCATTGTAGTGAATAGAAGATTTTGAGGGTCACCAAAAGGAGAACTATAAAGGGTGATAACAGGCTTTAGTTACATTAGAATTTATTTGTTGATGGTACCATACTAATTTTAGGAATTGTGGTGTATTCTAAGGTGATTTTACCATGTGAAAAACCTTCTGCTGGGATATCATGAATCATGTTTGAGAGAACACTATTTTCTCATGCTTGTCCCATGGAGGTTTGGAAGGTGCTCCAGAAGCTAAAATGAGAGCATATTTTCTGTAAATTCACATTATCTTTCTCACTCATGTGAGAATGAAGTCTGACATTCTCAGTAAAACATGTACATCCAACAAGGGCAGAGACTGTCAGTTGATTCCTTTGTGTTCTACTGCAGCTTCCCAGAGTGTTCTAAAGAACAACTAGAGTGCTAACAGCCTTACTTATGACAAAAGTATGGCACACCTGAAGCCATCTTGATTGGAATAAACTGGTAACACTTAAACAATTTAATTTAAAAAGGAACAAAATGATGGGGTTCATTTTGTCATAGAAATTATGGTCAGTGCTGTAGAAAGAAAAATTAGGACATGTTTCAAGTGTGATCTCAAATATCTTCCTGTTATATTTCAACAGGAGCAGCCTGCCAGTTGATGCCTTTGTGTTCTACTGCAGCTTCCCAGAGTGTTCTAAAGAACAACTAGAGCACTAACAGCCTTACTTATGACAAAAGTATGGCACACCTGAAGCCATCTTGATTGGAATAAACTGGTAACACTTAAAACATTTAATTTAAAAAGGAACAAAATGATGGGGTTCATTTTGTCATAGAAATTATGGTTAGTGCTGTAGAAAGAAAAATTAGGACATATTTCAAGTGTGATCTCAAATATCTTCCTGTTTTATTTCAACAGGAGCAGCCTGCCAGTTGATGCCTTTGTGTTCTACTGCAGCTTCCCAGAGTGTTCTAAAGAACAACTAGAGCGCTAACAGCCTTACTTATGACAAAAGTATGGCACACCTGAAGCCATCTTGATTGGAATAAACCAGTAACACTTAAAACATTTAATTTAAAAAGGAACAAAATGAGGGGTTCTTTTTGAAATAGAAATTATGGTTAGTGCTGCAGAAAGAAAAATTAGGGCATGTTTTAAGTGAGATCTCAAATCCTCTTCTATTTCATTAGAAAATTCTGACATGCAGACTGAAACAATCACTTTCAATACCAGCAGCAGACTACCAGTTAACTCCCTGGTGAGCAGTAGCTTTACTCCAGTGATCTAATGAGCAACTAGAGTGCTAACATTCTGAATTTATGGCAGATGTGAGACATCTGAATGCCTTCTTGATGGAATCAAAGTAAAAAACTGAAAGCATTTCCTACTGAGGAGACTGCAGTAAATGAAGAAATTAGGAAACTTCATAACAAAGATGTCTTCCAAGATGGCCACCAGTGAAAAAAGAGCCCAAATGTAGCACAAATATTACCCAGATGTAGCCCACATATAGCCCAATGACAAAAGTGTGCAAAACACTTTTTATTTTTAGTTTTTTTGCAGTTTTATGTAGTGCAGACTGGTCAGGTATTGGAGCATTGCATCTTAAAACATGACCCCCTACACTACAAAAACACCACTGCACTACCTTAAACCCTAAAACACTACCCCCAGCATGACCCCCTACACTACACAAGCACCACTGCACTATACTAAACCCTAAAACACTACCCCCAGCACGACCCCCTACACTACCCAAACACCACTGCACTAACCTAAATCCTAAAACACTACCACCAGCACGACCACCTACACTACCCAAACACCATTGCACTACCCTAAAACATGACCCCCTACACTACACAAACACCACTGCACTACCCTAAACCCTAAAACACTACCCCCAGCACGACCTCCTACACTACACAAGCACCACTGCACTACCCTAAACCCTAAAACACTACCCCCAGCACGACCCCCTACACTACACAAACACCACTGCACTGCCCTAAACCCTAAAACACTACCCCCAGCACGACCCCCTACACTACCCAAACACCACTGCACTAACCTAAATCCTAAAACACTACCCCCAGCACGACCCCCTACACTACCCAAACACCACTGCACTACCCTAAAACATGACCCCTACACTACACAAACACCACTGCACTACCCTAAACCCTAAAACACTACCCCCAGCACGACCCCATACACTACACAAGCACCACTGCACTACCCTAAACCCTAAAACACTACCCCCAGCACGACCCCCTACACTGCCCGAACACCACTGCACTGCCCTAAACCCTGAAACACCAGCCCCTGCATGACCCCCTACACTGCCCAAACACCACTGCACTGCCCTAAACCCTGAAACACCACCCCTAGCACGACCCCCTACACTGCCCAAACACCACTGCACTGCCCTAAACCCTGAAACACCACCCCTTCACGACCCCCTACACTGCCCGAACACCACTGCACTGCCCTAAACCCTGAAACACCACCCCCAGCATGACCCCCTACACTGCCCAAACACCACTGCACTGCCCTAAACCCTGAAACACTACCCCCAGCAAGACCCCCTACACTGCCCGAACACCACTGCACTGCCCTAAACCCTGAAACATCACCCCCAGCAAGACCCCCTACACTGCCCGAACACCACTGACCTAAACCCTAAAACACCACCCCCAGCACGACCCCCTACACTGCCCGAACACCACTGCACTGCCCTAAACCCTGAAACACTACCCCCAGCATGACCCCCTACACTGCCCGAACACCACTGCTCTGCCCAAAACCCTGAAACACCAGCCCCAGCACGACCCCCTACACTGCCCGAACACCACTGCACTGCCCTAAACCTTGAAACACCAGCCCCTGCACGACCCCCTACACTGCCCGAACACCACTGCACTACCCTAAACCCTGAAACATCACCCCCAGCACGACCCCCTACACTGCCCGAGCACCACTGCACTGCCCTAAACCCTGAAACACCAGCCCCAGCACGACCGCCTACACTGCCCGAACACCACTGCACTGCCCTAAACCCTGAAACACCAGCCCCAGCACGACCCCCTACACTGCCCGAACACCACTGCACTGCCCTAAACCGTGAAACACCAGCCTCAGCACGACCCACTACACTGCCTGAACACCACTGCACTGCCCTGAACCCTGAAACACCAGCCCCAGCACAACACCCTACACTGCCCGAACACCACTGCACTGCCCTAAACCCTGAAACACCACCCCGTGCATGACCCCCTACACTGCCCGAACACCACTGCACTGCCCAAAACCCTGAAACACCACCCCAGCGCGACCCCTACACTGCCTGAACACCACTGCACTAAACCCTGAAACACCATCCCCAGCAAGACCCCCTACACTGCCCGAACACCACTGCCCTGAACCCTGAAACACCACCCCCAGCACAACACCCTACACTGCCCGAACACCACTGCACTGCCCTAAACCCTGAAACACCAGCCCCAGCACGACCGCCTACACTGCCCGAACACCACTGCACTGCCCTAAACCCTGAAACACCAGCCCCAGCACGACCCCCTACACTGCCCGAACACCACTGCACTGCCCTAAACCATGAAACACCAGCCTCAGCACGACCCCCTACACTGCCTGAACACCACTGCACTGCCCTGAACCCTGAAACACCAGCCCCAGCACAACACCCTACACTGCCCGAACACCACTGCACTGCCCTAAACCCTGAAACACCACCCCGTGCATGACCCCCTACACTGCCCGAACACCACTGCACTGCCCAAAACCCTGAAACACCACCCCAGCGCGACCCCCTAAACTGCCTGAACACCACTGCACTAAACCCTGAAACACCACCCCCTGCACAACCCCCTACACTGCTCGAACACTACTGCACTGCCCTAAACCCAGAAACACCATCCCCAGCACGACCCCCTATACTGCACGAACACCACTGCACTGCCCTAAACCCTGAAACACTACCCCCAGCAAGACCCCCTACACTGCCCGAACACCACTGCACTGCCCTAAACCCTGAAACATCACCCCCAGCAAGGCCCCCTACACTGCCCGAACACCACTGCCCTAAACCCTGAAACACCACCCCCAGCAAGACCCCCTACACTGCCCGAACACCACTGCCCTAAACCCTGAAACACCAGCCCCAGCACGACCCCCTACACTGCCCGAACACCACTGCACTGCCCTAAACCCTGAAACACCACCCCCTGCACGACCCCCTACACTGCCCGAACACCACTGTATGCCCTAAACCCTGAAACCCCACCCCCAGCATGACCCCCTACACTGCCAGAAAACCACTGCACTGCCCTAAACCCTGAAACATCACCCCCAGCAAGACCCCCTACACTGCCCGAACACCACTGACCTAAACCCTGAAACACCACCCCCAGCACGACCCCCTACACTGCCCGAACACCACTGCACTGCCCTAAACCCTGAAACACTACCCCCAGCATGACCCCCTACACTGCCCAAACACCACTGCTCTGCCCAAAACCCTGAAACACCAGCCCCAGCACGACCCCCTACACTGCCCGAACACCACTGCACTGCCCTAAACCTTGAAACACCAGCCCCTGCACGACCCCCTACACTGCCCGAACACCACTGCACTACCCTAAACCCTGAAACATCACCCCCAGCACGACCCCCTACACTGCCCGAGCACCACTGCACTGCCCTAAACCCTGAAACAGCAGCCCCAGCACGACCGCCTACACTGCCCGAACACCACTGCACTGCCCTAAACCCTGAAACACCAGCCCCAGCACGACCCCCTACACTGCCCGAACACCACTGCACTGCCCTAAACCGTGAAACACCAGCCTCAGCACGACCCCCTACACTGCTGAACACCACTGCACTGCCCTGAACCCTGAAACACCAGCCCCAGCACAACACCCTACACTGCCCGAACACCACTGCACTGCCCTAAACCCTGAAACACCACCCCGTGCATGACCCCCTACACTGCCCGAACACCACTGCACTGCCCAAAACCCTGAAACACCACCCCAGCGCGACCCCCTACACTGCCTGAACACCACTGCACTAAACCCTGAAACACCATCCCCAGCAAGACCCCCTACACTGCCCGAACACAACTGCCCTGAACCCTGAAACACCACCCCCAGCACAACACCCTACACTGCCCGAACACCACTGCACTGCCCTAAACCCTGAAACACCAGCCCCAGCACGACCGCCTACACTGCCCGAACACCACTGCACTGCCCTAAACCCTGAAACACCAGCCCCAGCACGACCCCCTACACTGCCCGAACACCACTGCACTGCCCTAAACCGTGAAACACCAGCCTCAGCACGACCCCCTACACTGCCTGAACACCACTGCACTGCCCTGAACCCTGAAACACCAGCCCCAGCACAACACCCTACACTGCCCGAACACCACTGCACTGCCCTAAACCCTGAAACACCACCCCGTGCATGACCCCCTACACTGCCCGAACACCACTGCACTGCCCAAAACCCTGAAACACCACCCCAGCGCGACCCCCTAAACTGCCTGAACACCACTGCACTAAACCCTGAAACACCACCCCTGCACAACCCCCTACACTGCTCGAACACTACTGCACTGCCCTAAACCCAGAAACACCATCCCCAGCACGACCCCTATACTGCACGAACACCACTGCACTGCCCTAAACCCTGAAACACTACCCCCAGCAAGACCCCCTACACTGCCCGAACACCACTGCACTGCCCTAAACCCTGAAACATCACCCCCAGCAAGGCCCCCTACACTGCCCGAACACCACTGCCCTAAACCCTGAAACACCACCCCCAGCAAGACCCCCTACACTGCCCGAACACCACTGCCCTAAACCCTGAAACACCAGCCCCAGCACGACCCCCACACTGCCCGAACACCACTGCACTGCCCTAAACCCTGAAACACCACCCCTGCACGACCCCTACACTGCCCGAACACCACTGTACTGCCCTAAACCCTGAAACCCCACCCCCAGCATGACCCCCTACACTGCCAGAACACCACTGCACTGCCCTAAACCCTGAAACACCACCCCCTGCATGACCCCTACACTGCCCGAACACTACTGCACTGCCCTAAACCCTGAAACACCACCCCCAGCACAACCCCCTACACTGCACGAACACCACTGCACCGCCCTAAACCCTGACACACTACCCCCAGCAAGACCCCTACACTGCCCAAACACCACTGCACTGCCCTAAACCCTGAAACATCACCCCCAGCAAGACCCCCTACACTGCCCGAACACCACTGCCCTAAACCCTGAAACACCACCCCCAGCAAGACCCCCTACACTGCCCGAACACCACTGCACTGCCCTAAACCCTGAAACACCACCCCCAGCAAGACCCCCTACACTGCCCGAACACCACTGCACTGCCCTAAACCCTGAAACACCACCCCCAGCACGACCCCCTACACTGCCCGAACACCACTGCTCTGCCCAAAACCCTGAAACACCAGCCCCAGCACGACCCCCTACACTGCCCGAACACCACTGCACTGCCCTAAACCCTGAAACACCAGCCCAGAGCACGACCCCTACACTGCCCGAACACCACTGCACTGCCCTAATTCCTGAAACACCACCCTCAGCATGACCCCCTACACTGCCCGAACACCACTGCACTGCCCTTAACCCTGAAACACCAGCCCCAGCACGACCCCATACACTGCCCGCACACCACTGCACTGCCCTAAACCCTGAAACACCAGCCCCAGCACAACCCCGTACACTGCCCGAACACCACTGCACTGCCCTAAACCCTGAAACACCAGCCCCAGCACGACTGCCTACACTGCCCGAAAACTACTGCACTGCCCTAAACCCTGAAACACCACCCCCAGCAAGACTACCTACACTGGCCGAACACCACTGCACTGCCCTAAACCCTGAAACACCACCCCCTGCACGACCCCCTACACTGCCCAAACACTACTGCACTGCCCTAAACCCTGAAACACCACCCCTCAGCACGACACCCTACACTGCCCAAACACCACTGCACTGCCCTAAACCCTAAAACACCACCCCAGCATGACCCCCTACACTGCCCGAACACCACTGCACTAAACCCTGAAACACCACCCCTGCACGACCCCTACACTGCCCGAACACCACTGCACTGCCCTAAACCCTGAAACACCAGCCCCTGCATGACCCCTACACTGCCCGAACACCACTGCACTGCCCTAAACCCTGAAACACCACCCCCAGCACGACCCCCTATACTGCACGAACACCACTGCACTGCCCTAAACCCTGAAACATCACCCCCAGCACAACCCCCTACACTGCCCGAACACCACTGCACTGCCCTAAACCCTGAAACACCACCCCCAGCACGACCCCTATACTGCACGAACACCACTGCCCTAAACCCTGAAACATCACCCCCAGCACAACCCCTACACTGCCTGAGCACCATTGCTCTGCTCTAAACCCTGAAACATTAGCCCCAGCACGACCCCTACACTGCCCGAACACCACTGCACTGCCCTAAACCCTGAAACACCACCCCCAGCACGACCCCCTACACTGCCCGAACACCACTGCACTGCCCTAAACCCTGAAACACCAGCCCCAGCAAGACCACCTACACTGCCCGAACACCACTGCATTGCCCTAAACCCTGAAACACCAGCCCCAGCACGACCCCCTACACTGCCCGAACACCACTGCACTGCCCTAAACCCTGAAACACCAGCCTCAGCACGACCCCCTACACTGCTGAACACCACTGCACTGCCCTGAACCCTGAAACACCAGCCCCAGCACAACACCCTACACTGCCCGAACACCACTGCACTGCCCTAAACCCTGAAACACCACCCCGTGCATGACCCCCTACACTGCCCGAACACCACTGCACTGCCCAAAACCCTGAAACACCACCCCAGCGCGACCCCCTACACTGCCTGAACACCACTGCACTAAACCCTGAAACACCATCCCCAGCAAGACCCCCTACACTGCCCGAACACAGACTGCCCTGAACCCTGAAACACCACCCCCAGCACAACACCCTACACTGCCCGAACACCACTGCACTGCCCTAAACCCTGAAACACCAGCCCCAGCACGACCGCCTACACTGCCCGAACACCACTGCACTGCCCTAAACCCTGAAACACCAGCCCCAGCACGACCCCCTACACTGCCCGAACACCACTGCACTGCCCTAAACCGTGAAACACCAGCCTCAGCACGACCCCCTACACTGCCTGAACACCACTGCACTGCCCTGAACCCTGAAAC
Organism: Calotriton arnoldi; assembly: GCA_963921515.1. Classification (NCBI taxonomy): domain Eukaryota; kingdom Metazoa; phylum Chordata; class Amphibia; order Caudata; family Salamandridae; genus Calotriton; species Calotriton arnoldi. Next base: position 138,692 of record CAWUFW010020433.1, on the reverse strand, counting down.
ACCAGCCCCAGCACAACACCCTACACTGCCCGAACACCACTGCACTGCCCTAAACCCTGAAACACCACCCCGTGCATGACCCCTACACTGCCCGAACACCACTGCACTGCCCAAAACCCTGAAACACCACCCCAGCGCGACCCCCTAAACTGCCTGAACACCACTGCACTAAACCCTGAAACACCACCCCTGCACAACCCCCTACACTGCTCGAACACTACTGCACTGCCCTAAACCCAGAAACACCATCCCCAGCACGACCCCCTATACTGCACGAATACCACTGCACTGCCCTAAACCCTGAAACACTACCCCCAGCAAGACCCCCTACACTGCCCGAACACCACTGCACTTCCCTAAACCCTGAAACATCACCCCCAGCAAGGCCCCCTACACTGCCCGAACACCACTGCCCTAAACCCTGAAACACCACCCCCAGCAAGACCCCTACACTGCCCGAACACCACTGCCCCTAAACCCTGAAACACCAGCCCCAGCACGACCCCCTACACTGCCCGAACACCACTGCACTGCCCTAAACCCTGAAACACCACCCCTGCATGACCCCCTACACTGCCCGAACACCACTGTATGCCCTAAACCCTGAAACCCCACCCCCAGCATGACCCCCTACACTGCCAGAACACCACTGCACTGCCCTAAACCCTGAAACACCACCCCCTGCATGACCCCCTACACTGCCCGAACACTACTGCACTGCCCTAAACCCTGAAACACCACCCCCAGCACGACCCCCTACACTGCACGAACACCACTGCACCGCCCTAAACCCTGACACACTACCCCCAGCAAGACCCCCTACACTGCCCAAACACCACTGCACTGCCCTAAACCCTGAAACATCACCCCCAGCAAGACCCCCTACACTGCCCGAACACCACTGCCCTAAACCCTGAAACACCACCCCCAGCAAGACCCCCTACACTGCCCGAACACCACTGCACTGCCCTAAACCCTGAAACACCACCCCCAGCAAGACCCCCTACACTGCCCGAACACCACTGCACTGCCCTAAACCCTGAAACACCACCCCCAGCACGACCCCCTACACTGCCCGAACACCACTGCTCTGCCCAAAACCCTGAAACACCAGCCCCAGCACGACCCCCTACACTGCCCGAACACCACTGCACTGCCCTAAACCCTGAAACACCAGCCCAGAGCACGACCCCCTACACTGCCCGAACACCACTGCACTGCCCTAATTCCTGAAACACCACCCTCAGCATGACCCCCTACACTGCCCGAACACCACTGCACTGCCCTTAACCCTGAAACACCAGCCCCAGCACGACCCCATACACTGCCCGCACACCACTGCACTGCCCTAAACCCTGAAACACCAGCCCCAGCACAACCCCGTACACTGCCCGAACACCACTGCACTGCCCTAAACCCTGAAACACCAGCCCCAGCACGACTGCCTACACTGCCCGAAAACTACTGCACTGCCCTAAACCCTGAAACACCACCCCCAGCAAGACTACCTACACTGGCCGAACACCACTGCACTGCCCTAAACCCTGAAACACCACCCCCTGCACGACCCCCTACACTGCCCAAACACTACTGCACTGCCCTAAACCCTGAAACACCACCCCTCAGCACGACACCCTACACTGCCCAAACACCACTGCACTGCCCTAAACCCTAAAACACCACCCCAGCATGACCCCCTACACTGCCCGAACACCACTGCACTAAACCCTGAAACACCACCCCCTGCACGACCCCCTACACTGCCCGAACACCACTGCACTGCCCTAAACCCTGAAACACCAGCCCCTGCATGACCCCTACACTGCCCGAACACCACTGCACTGCCCTAAACCCTGAAACACCACCCCCAGCACGACCCCCTATACTGCACGAACACCACTGCACTGCCCTAAACCCTGAAACATCACCCCCAGCACAACCCCCTACACTGCCCGAACACCACTGCACTGCCCTAAACCCTGAAACACCACCCCCAGCACGACCCCCTATACTGCACGAACACCACTGCCCTAAACCCTGAAACATCACCCCCAGCACAACCCCCTACACTGCCTGAGCACCATTGCTCTGCTCTAAACCCTGAAACATTAGCCCCAGCACGACCCCCTACACTGCCCGAACACCACTGCACTGCCCTAAACCCTGAAACACCACCCCCAGCACGACCCCCTACACTGCCCGAACACCACTGCACTGCCCTAAACCCTGAAACACCAGCCCCAGCAAGACCACCTACACTGCCCGAACACCACTGCATTGCCCTAGACTCTGAAACACCAGCCCCAGCAAGACCCCCTACACTGCCCGAACACCACTGCACTGCCCTAAACCCTGAAACACCAGCCCCAGCACAACCCCCTACACTGCCCAAACACCACTGCACTGCCCTAAACCCTGAAACACCAGCCCCAGCACCACCCCCTACACTGCCCGAACACCACTGCACTGCCCTAAACCCTGAAACACCAGCCCCAGCACCACCCCCTACAATGCCCGAACACCACTGTACTGCCCTAAACCCTGAAACACCGCCCCCTACACTGCCCGAACACCACTGCACTGCCCTAAACCCTGAAACACCACCCCCTGCACGACCCCCTACACTGCCCGAACACCACTGCACTGCCCTAAACCCTGAAACACCACCCCCTGCACCACCCCCTACACTGCCCGAACACCACTGCACTGCCCTAAACCCTGAAACACCACCCCCTGCACCGCCCCCTACACTGCCCGAACACCACTGCACTGCCCTAAACCCTGAAACACCACCCCCAGCATGACCTCCTTTACTGCTCGAACACCACTGCACTGCCCCAAACCCTGAAACACCACGCCCAGCATGACCCCCTACACTGCCCGAACACCACTGCCCTAAACCCTGAAACACCACCCCTGCACGACCCCCTACACTGCCCGAACACCACTGCACTGCCCTAAACCCTGAAACACCACCCCCTGCACGACCCCCTATACTGCCCGAACACCACTGCACTGCCCTAAATCCTGAAACACCACCCCCAGCAAGACCCCCTACACTGCCCGAACACCACTGCACTGCCCTAAACCCTAGAACACTACCCCCAGCATGACCCCCTACACTACCCGAACACCACTGCATTACCCTAAACCCTAAAATACTCCCATCAGCACGACCCCCTACACTACCCGAACACCACTGCACTGCCCTAAACCCTAAAACACTCCCCCAGCACGACCCCCTACACTACCTAAACACCACTGCACTGCCCTAAACCCTAAAACACTACCCCCGCATGACCCCCTACACTACCCAAATACCAATGCACTACCCTAATCCCTAAAACACTACCCCCGCACAACCCCCTACACTACCCAAAGACCACTGCACTACCCTAAACTCTAAAACAATACCCCCGCACGACTCCCTACACTACCCAAAGACCACTGCACTACCCTAAACCCTAAAATACGACCTCCTACACTACACAAACACCACTGCACTACCCTAAACCCTAAAAACTACCCCCAGCACGAACCCCTACACTACCCAAACACCACTGCACTACCCTAAACCATAAAACACTACCCCCAGCAGTACCCCCTACGCTACCCAAACACCACTGCACTACCCTAAATCCTAAAACACTACCCCCAGCAGTACCCCCTACACTACCCAAACACCATTGCACTACCCTAAACCCTAAAACACTACCCCCAGCAGTATCCCCTACACTACCCAAACACCACTGCACTACCCTAAACCCTAAAACCCTAAAACACTAACCCCAGCACGACCCCCTACACTACCCAAACACCACTGTACTACCCTAAACCCTAAAACACTCCCCAGCACGACTCCCTACACTACCCAAACACCACTGCACTACCCTAAACCTACCCCCAGCATGACCCCCTACACTACACAAACACCACTGCACTACCCTAAACCCTAAAACACTACCCCCAGCACGACCCTCTTCACTACCTAAACACAACTGCACAATTTGTTACAGGCGTTGCAACGCAGGCCTGTGGTGCTTACTGGAAGTACCTGGTGGGCTGGTTGGGCCCCAGGGACTCTCAGGATTCAAGGTGACCTAATCCCCCAACTTAAAACGCGCCACGGGGCGCGTATGCACAGTGGTGAAGGGAGGGGGCGGGGCCTCAGGTGACATGTGCGCAAACACGCCCTGTGGTGCGTTTTAAGTTGGGGAGTTAATTCCTTTGAATCCTGGGGGCCAACTAGCCCACCAGGTACCTTTAGTAAGCACAACAGAGGTGCGTTGCAGAGAGGTGAAAAAGGTGCGTGGCCTCGGAACGCCTCTCTGCAACTCAGCTCTGTGGTCCTAACTGTAGGTACCTGGGGGCTAGTTGGACCCCAGGGACCCTCAGGATTCAAGGGGACTTAATCCCGCAACTTAAAACGCGCCACGGGGCGCGTTTGCACACATGTCACCTCAGGCCCCCTCCCTTCACCACTGTGCAAACGTGCACTGGCTCTGGTTAGTCAGAGTCAGTTACCACCAGTACCCGTCTGAAAAAGTTGTGGGCACAGGATGATTTTGCAACAAGGCCTCTTTCTGCTCCTCTGTTGGTTCTTTCTGCACATCTTTTGCTTCTTTCTGTGCATTTTTTCTTCTTTCTTCACATGTCCTACCTCTGTTGGCATAGTTAGAAATTAGCATTTAAAAACCTTTGAAATTCACTGAAAAAACCATAGGTTTCAGGCACGTTATAGTTAGAAATTAGCATTTAAAAAACCTTTGAAATTCACTGAAAAAACCATAGGTTTCAGACACGTTATAGTTAGAAATTAGCATTTAAAAAACCTTTGAAATTCACTGAAAAAACCATAGGTTTTAGGGACAGTTATAGTTAGTTGGACATTGCACTCGTACAAAACCCGTGAAATTCCCCTGTTATAGTTAGTTCAGCTAACTATAACTCGCGCCCCGCAATGCACTGCTGATGACGTCACATATTACATCACTCATGACATGGTCAGTGACATCACTGATGACATCACTGATGACATCTCAAATGACATCACTGATGACATCATCCATGTGATAATTTCATGCATCTTCTCACACCCTAATATAACTTTTGATACACCCACTCTAAATTACAGACTGCCATTCTCAAAACCATAGACACTCCAACACCAAAAACTACATACCCACTCACTGATTCTTAGGTCTACACACACATCCACTCACTCACCTGTACAGTCACTCATACTTACAGTCACTCAGTACAGGACTATCATATGCACTCATACACCTATATAAACACTCACACACCGCCACTCATCCATAGAGGTACTCACACACCTAGTCAGTCATGCAAAAAATTAATCACACACCCATTTACTCACCTATACAGTTATACACACACCAGCTCACTTACTCATACAAATACTAGCACATTCTTACGCTCTTATACAATAACTGATACAAGCACACACGCATCCATACAGCCACTCTCACAATAACACACTCTCACTTATAGCCATTTAAATACTCTAACACACATATATACTGCCTTTTACATATGTAGTTACTCGCACATGTACCACTGAGATATACATTCACTCACTAACACACCCATACACACACTCACCCACCCAAGCAGTCCATCACAGATGCACTCTTGAAATCATGCACCCAGTGAATCACCCACTCACACATCTATGTATAGAGTCACACACACCCCACCCACACAAACACTCAGGCAGCCATACAGATACTCAGAGAACCAATCAATAACCCATATAGACACTCATGTAGCTATTCGCAAATCCATGCATCCACTTACACACCAATAAGCAGACGGATACAGACATTCACACAGTTTAGTCACTAACCCATGCATTCAGTAAGATACGTTTAATCACTCACTTGTAGAGTCAGTCACTCACGTACTAAATCATCCATTCAGACACTTATACACCCACTCATTCTTCAATACCCCTTTCCCTATATATATTAAACATATTTAATCTTTACAGAAACACACAGTCACTGGATGATGTCATCAGTGATGTCATCAGCGATGTCATCAGTGATGTCATTTGAGATGTCATCAGTGATGTCATCAGTGATGTCACTGACCATGTCATGAGTGATGTAATATGTGACGTCATCAGCAGTGCATTATGGGGGCGAGTTATAGTTAGCTGAACTAACTATAACAGGGGAATTTCACGGGTTTTGTACGAGTGCAATGTCCAACTAACTATAACTGTCCCTAAAACCTATGGTTTTTTCAGTGAATATATATATATGTATATATATGTCAAGGTGTATTGAAGAATGAGTGGGTGTATTAGTGTCTGTATGAATGATTTAGTAGGTGCGTGACTGACTGTATAAGTGAGTGATTAAACATCTTTACTGAATACATCTGTTAGTGACTAAACTGTGTAAATGTTTGTATCAGTCTGTCAGTTGGTGTGTAAGCTGCTCCATGGGTTGGTAAGTAGTTACATGAGTGTCTATATGGATTATTGATTTCTTGTCTGAGTATCTTTATGAGTGTCTGAGTGTCTGTATGGGTGGGTGGAGGGTGTGTGACTCCATGCATAGATGTGTGAGTGGCTGATTCAGTGAGTGTATGGGTTCAAGAGTGCTTCTCTAAAGGGCAGTATTGGTGGGTGAGTATGTGTAGAGGCGTGTCGGTGAGTGTTTAGATATCTAAGTGGTACATGTGTGAGTAACTACATATCTGAAAGGCATATATGTGAGTGTTTGACTATATAAATGACTATATGTGAGAGTGAGTCATTGTGACAGTGGCTTTATGAATGAATGTGTGCTTGTATCAGTGATTGTATAAGAGAGTAAGTATGTGTTAGTATCTGTATGAATAAGTGATGTGGTGTGTGTATAACTGTATAGGTAAGTAAATGGTAGTGTGATTGATTCTTTGGGTGACTGAGTAGGTTTTTGAGTACCTCTATGGGTGAGTGACAGTGTGTGAGTGTCTGTATAGCTGTATCAGTGTATATTATAGTGCTGTATTGATGAGTGACTGCATGTATGAGTGACTGTATGGGTGAATGAGTAGATGTGTCTGTAGATCTAGGAATCAGTGAGTGGGTATGTAGTAACTGGTATTGATGTGTCTATGGTTTCAAAAATGATAGTCTCTCTTTTAGAGAGGGTGTATCAAAGGTTATATTAGGATGTGAGGAGGTGCATCAAATTTTCACGTGGATGATGTCATGAGTGATGTCATCAGTGATGTCATTTGAGATGTCATTAGTGATGTCACTGACCATGTCATCAGTGATGTAATATGTGATGTCATCAGCAGTGCATTGTGGGGGTGCGAGTTATAGTTAGCTCAACTAACTATAACAGCCGGATTTCTCTGGTTTTGTACAAGTGAAATGTCAGCCTAACTATAACGTCCCTGAAACCTGTGTTTTTTTCAGTGAATTTCTAAGGTTTTTAAATGCTAATTTCTAACTATAACGTCCCTGAAACCTATGTTTTTTTCAGTGAAGGTTTTTTAAATGCTAATCCCTAAGTATAACGTCCCTGAAACCTATGTTTTTTTCAGTGAATTTCTAAGGTTTTTAAATTGTAAATCTTAAGTATAAAATTATTTTAACCTTACCTTTTTACAATATTTGTAAGTGTTTTATAGAATTCCTTTTATTTAAAAATGATTGGAAGTATATTTTTGAACTTTTCCTTTTTAAATGTACTTAGTTTTTGTAAAATCTTCTTCAACAATTAAAATCACTCTTTACATTATATATATCATACACTACTAAAAATATACTCTGTTATTTATATGTACAACTTACATTCATATTTACTTGAAATAATGTTTTTAATACTGTGAAAGTTGTTTTATTGTATTATTATGCTTTCTTTTTTTTAAATTTTTGAAAAGTAGTCGCGCACCCTACGCAAACCTACACGATGGGTGTGCGGATTCAGGGTGCACAAACCCTGCTGACGTGCATTTCTGGAGTCGCGCTGGAGTTGCGACTCCGGCGTACTTTCAAAAGTATGAAATATCATTGTAGAAATTATAAATATCAGTTTTGGTTAAAGACTTTCACTAATATAATTTAGAAAACAAATTATAAACAGTATTTGTTACTTTACTATTAACTGTACGAAATTTCACGAGTGCGCGACATATGCGGGTAGGGTGCACGACCCTTCCCAGCATGTATTTCCGGGGTCGCGCAGGGGTCGCGACTCCGGCGTAATTTTCAAAGTGTGAAATATCACTACACAAAGTTAAAATATCAGATTTTATAAACACTTTCACTAATATACTTCTAAAAATATTTTATAAACACCTATTTATACTTTATAATTATGTATATGAAATTTTACGGGTGCGCGACTTGTGCGTGACGGGTACGCGCACCGTACGCGACTCCATGTGACCTGAAAAGAAAGCTTCTGATTGGTTTAAAACATTTTCATTCTGTTAGAGGGAGGATCCAACACCTGTTTTATTCCTCTTATTATCCGTCTGTCTTCCTGGCAAGACCTGTTTGTTGTATCTTCCTACAATTTTGTATTTTACTGTGTTTCTTGACTTTTCAAACAATGGCATCCAGTCATCCAGATCAAGACCTAGTGGAAGAGGAGGATGATGTGGTGGAGCCTGTCAAGAAGAGAAAAGAAAGTGTGGTTTGGGCCTTCTTCACTGTGCCGGAGGGTGAGAAGAAGCTGAATGCGAGAAAGGTGACATGCACGATATGCAAAAGAGTACTGTCTAGAGGTTCTGAGAAAAGGTACTCATGCGGAACGTCGTCCATGAAGAAGCACTTGGAGACAATTCACCCCTTGCATTTAGCCAAAGAAATATCTCAGAAGGAAAGAAATGAAGTGGCACAACTTGACCCAAATGCTCCATCAACTTCGTCAGCAGGAGTTTCACCTACACCGAGGCCACACATTTTTCCTGAACTTCTGGATGCCACAGTTAATTGCAAAAAATGTGATGCAAAACTCTGCATTGGGGAGCAATGCATTGATGTCGTAATCAATGCAATTAAAACACATACAAATTTTTTTTAAATTCTTTTAAAAAAAAAAAGATTCTTACGGAACCACATATACTGGTTAAAAATAGAAAAATTACCTGAGTGATTGCATGAGTGCAAGGATACTGCCTGAGTGATTGAAGGACTACTTGTATAGTGGCTGAATGATTACATGAGTGCAGGGGTAATGTCTGGGTGATTGGAGCAGTGCATGCATACTACCTGAGTGATTGAAGGAGTGCATGGGTAATATCTGGGTGATTGCATGAGTGCAGGTATAGTGCCAAGGTGATTGAGGAGTAGATGGGTACTGCCTGAGTGATTGAAGGAGTGCAAGGGTAATGCCTGGGTGATTGCATGAGTGCAGGAGTAATGTCTGGGTGATTGGAAGAGTGCATAGGTAATGCCTGGGTACATGGAGGACTACAAGGGTAGTGCCTGGGTGATTGCATGAGTGCATGGGTAGTGCCTGGGTGATTGGAGGATTGCATAGGTAGTGCCTGAGTGATTGCATGAGTGCATGAGTAGTGCCTCAATGATTGAAGGAGTGCATGGGTAATGCCTGGCGATTGCATGAGTGCAGGAGTAAAGTCTGGGTGATTGGAGGAGTGTGTGGGTACTACCTGAGTGTGAAGGAGTGCATGGGTAATGCCTGGGTGATTTTGTAAGTGCATGGGTACTGGATGGGTGATTGGAGGACTGCATGGATAGTGCCTGGATGATTGGAGGAGTGCAAGGGTAGTGCCTGGGTTATTGCATGAGTGCATAGTTTGTGCCTGGGTGAGTGCAGGGATAGTGCCAGGGTGATTGAGGAGTGGATGGATACTGCCTGAGTGATTGAAGGAGTGCACGGGTAATGCCTGGGTGATTGCATGAGTGCAGGGGTAATGTCTGGGTCATTGGAGGAGTACATGGGTACTGCCTAAGTGATTGAAGGAGTGCATGGGTAATACCTGGGTGATTGCATGAGTGCAGGGGTAATGTCTGGGTGATTGGAGGAGTACATGGGTACTGCCTGAGTGATTGAAGGAGTGCATGGGTAATGCCTGGGTGATTTAGTAAGTGCATGGGTACTGGCTGGGTGATTGGAGGACTGCATGGATAGTGCCTGGATGATTGGAGGAATGCAGGAGTAGTGCCTGGGTGATTGCATGAGTGCATAGGTTGTGCCTGGGTGATTGAGGAATGGATGGGTACTGCCTGAGTGATTGAAAGAGTGCATGGGTAATTGCATGAGTGCAGGGGTAATGTCTGGGTGATTGGAGGAGTACATGGGTACTGCCTGAGTGATTGAAGGAGTGCATGGGTAATGCCTGGGTGATTTAGTAAGTGCATGGGTACTGGCTGGGTGATTGGAGGACTGCATGGATAGTGCCTGGATGATTGGAGGAGTGCAGGAGTAGTGCCTGGGTGATTGCATGAGTGCATAGGTTGTGCCTGGGTGATTGAGGAATGGATGGGTACTGCCTGAGTGATTGAAAGAGTGCATGGGTAATGCCTGGGTAATTGCATGAGTGCAGGGGTAATGTCTGGGTGATTGGAGGAGTACATGGGCACTGCCTGAGTGATTGAAGGAGTGCATGGGTAATACCTGGGTGATTGCATGAGTGCATGGGTACTGGCTGGGTAATTGGAGGAGTGCATGGGTAGTGCCTGGGTTATTGCATGAGTGCATGTATAGTGCCTGGGTGATTGGAGGAATGGAGAGGTAGTGCCTGAGTTATTGCATGAGTGCATAGGTAGTGCCTGGGTGATTGCATGACTGCAGGGGTAGTGCCTGGGTGATTGGAGGAGTACTTAGGTAGTGCCTGGGTGATTGCATGAGTGCAGGGGTAATGTCTGGGTGATTGCAGGAGTGCATGGGTAATGCTTGGGTGATTGCATGAGTGCAGGGGTAGTGCCTGGGTGATTGGAGGAGTGCATGGATAGTGCCTGTGTGATTGGAGGACTGCAAGGGTAGTGCCTGGGTTATTGCATGAGTGCATAGGTAGTGCCTGGGTGATTGGAGGAGTGCATGAGTAGTACATGGGTGATTGCATGAGTGCACGGGTAGTGCCTGGATGATAGGAAGACTGCAAAGGTAGTGCTTCCATGATTGCATGAGTGCAGCAGAAGTGCCTCAGTGCATGTATGAGTGCATGGATAGTGCCTGAGTAATTGCATGAGTGCATGGATAGTGCCTGGTTGATTGGAGGAGTGCATAGGTAGTGCCTGGGAGATTTTATAAGTGCATGGGTAGTGGCTGGGTGATTGAAGGAGTGGATGGGTAATGACTGTATGATTGCATGAGTGCAGGGGTAATGTGTGGGTGATTGGAGGAGTGCATGCGTACTACCTGAGTGATTGACGGAGTGCATGGGTAATGACTGGATGATTGCATGAGTGCAGTGGTAATGTCTGGGTGATTGGAGGAGTGCATGGGTACTGCCTGAGTGATTGAAGAAGTGCATGGGTAATGCCTGGGTGATTATGTATGTGCCTGGGTGATTGGAGGAGTGCATGGATAGTGCCTGGATGACTCGAAGAGTGCAAGGGTTGTGCTTGGGTTATTGCATGAGTGCATAGGTAGTGCCTGGGTGATTGCATGAGAGCAGGTATTGTGTCAGGGTGATTGAGGAGTGCATAGGTAGTGCCTGGGTGATTTTATAAGTGCATCGGTACTGGCTGGGTGATTGCATGAGTGCAGGGGTAATATCTGGGTGATTGGAGGAGTACATGGGTACTGCCTGAGTGATTGAAGGAGTGCATGGGTAATGCCTGGGTAATTTTGTAAGTGCATGGGTACTGGCTGAGTGATTGGAGGACTGCATGGATAGTGCCTGGATGATTGGAGTAGTGCAAGGGTAGTGCATGGGTTATTGCATGAGTGCAGGGGTAATCACTGGGTGATTGGAGAAGTGCATGGGTACTGCCTGAATGATTGAAGGAGGGTATGGGTAATACCTGGGCGATTGCATTAGTGCATGGGTACTGGCTGGGTAATTGGGGGAGTGCATGGGTAGTGCCTGGGTTATTGCATGAGTGCATGGGTAGTGCCTGGGTGATTGGAGGAATGCATAGGTAGTGCCTGTGTTATTGCATGAGTGCATAGGTAGTGCCTCGTGATGGCATGACTGCAGGGATAGTGCCTGGGTGATTGGAGGAGTGCATAGGTAGTGCCTGGGTGATTGCATGAGTGCAGAGGTAATGTCTGGATGATTGGAGGAGGTCATAGTTACTGCCTGAATGATTGAAGAAGTGCATGGGTAATGCCTGGGTGATTGCATGAGTGCAAGAGTAATGTCTGGGTAAATGCATGAGAGTAGGGGTAATGTCTGGGTGATTGGAGGAGTGCATGGGTACTGCCTGAGTGATTGAAGGAGTGCATGGGTAATGCCTGGGTAATTGCATGAGTGCAGGGGTAATGTCTGGGTGATTGTATGAGTGCAGGGGTAGTGCCTGGGTAATTGGAGGAGTGCATAGGTAGTACCTGGGTGATTTTGTAAGTGCATGGGTACTTGCTGGGTGATTGGAGGAGTGCATGGATATTGCCTGGGTGATTAGCGGAGTGGAAGGGTGGTGCCTGTGTTTTTGCATGAGTGCATAGTTAGTGCCTGGGTGATTGCATGAGTGCAGGGGTAATGTCTGGGTGATTGGAAGAGTACATAGGTAATGCCTGGGTGCATGGAGGACCACAAGGATAGTGCCTGGGTGATTGCATGAGTGCATAGGTAGTGCCTGGGTGATTGGAGGAGTGCATGAGTAGTACCTGGGAGATTGCATGAGTGCACGGGTAGTGCCTGGATGATTGGAAGACTGCATGGGTAGTGCTTGCATGATTGCATGAGTGCAGAAGAAGTGCCTCACTGCATGTATGAGTGCATGGGTAGTGCCTGAGTGTTTGCATGAGTGCTTGGGTAGTGCTTGGGTGATTAGAGGAGTGCATAGGTAGTGCCTGAGTGATTGCATGAGTGTATGGATAGTGGCTGAGTGAGTGAAGGAGTGCATTGGTAATGCCTGGGTGATTGCATGAGTGCATGGCTACTGCCTGGGTGACTGGAGGAGTGCATGCATACTGCCTGAGGGAATGCAAGAGTGCAAGGGTAGTGCCTGAGTGCATGGATGAGTCCATGGGTAGTGCCTGGGTGCTTGCATGAGCGCATAGGTAGTGCCTGGGTAATTGTACCAGTATATGGGTATTACCTCGGTAAATTGAATGAGTGCAGTAAAAGTGGCTCTAAACATTATTTTACATTATCATGCATATTACATTATTTCTTCTTACCTTTTTACTAATGTAGATACAAAACTCAGTGGAACTATTTTACAGTAGTTTTGTTGTAAACTGAATTTAAAATCTTTTCAAACTTCACCATTACCTTCTGTAAAAAGAAGAAGAAAAACTGTTATCGAATACAATATTATTCTTTTAAGAACACAACATAATTTTAGAATTACATAACATTTTCAGTTTCCCTTTTCTGCTGTTCCCAGATTCTACTGAATTTCACCATACACAGTGATTTCAATGTAGTATCATCATACAACAGCGGGGGAAAAAACAATCAACAAGATTGTAAAAAAACTAAATCAGCGTTGAGCATTATTTAGAACATGTGTAACTATGTGTTTACCTATCTACAGTTTCTTAATTACATTCTTCAACTACATTAAGTCTTTTATTTCTCTCAAGTACATTTTGTAAAATGTACACTCTCATTTACATCTCGTATAATATAGACAACAAATATATAAACTACTTGTTTCTAAACACAATTTCCCAAATTCAATATGAATTAGCACAAACAATAATCCATATACTAATTGTTCATCTTCCCAATAGGCCGAATAATGTTTCCGAAACTTTCGCATTGAAAATATCCAAAATAAACTCATTAATTTGTGTTCACATCTTCCCTATAGGCCGAATGATATTTTCAAAACTTTGGCATCAAAAATATCAGATATGAATTTGGTAATTCGTAAGACAACCTACATTTGAATTCCAGATGGGCATCATTGCAATGTGTCCATCCTTTATTGCACATTAAATACACAGTATAGTGTCCAGATGTTGTAGTAGGTCCATCATGGAAAATAATACCCACTGCTTTAAAAGTTCTTCCTGAAATTGATACTTGACTTGCCACAAAATCTTTAATTTTGGTTTCCAATTTTCTTCCATCTGCTCTGCAACGTTGTAGCATTAAAATGACATATTTTCCAAATCTTTCTATATGCAATGTTGACAACATTTCTGATTTACAATGAGAACACTTCATATCTTGATTAGCTGTTTTTACTAATTTGTTAAAAGAAACTGATTTGCAATCTGGTATCGTCAAGTATATGAATCATTCAGTGTCTATTTCAGTAGTAGAAGAAAATGAACACTCTTCACATTTATGATTCTATCTGTAACTTAGTCCAAATACATTTTCAATTTCTATTCCTTCATCATCCAATACTTTATGAAATGAAATGAAATTTGTACTTGTAAAGCGCACCCATACCCCCAAAGGGGTGTCCAGGCGCTGTACGCATACCGCTGTGGAACCCTTCCTGGCTTTTTTCCCTGTGAAATGTCCACTCCTGGGCACCCCCAGGGTGAAGCCAGGCATCCCAGCGCTGTTGGGGCCGTTGTGGAGATTAATCAAGCTATTGCCCAGAGTTGCAGAGTGGGACCCATGATTAGAATAGGCACCGAGGCTAGAATTATCAGGTCCGAGGAAATTGAGCCCAAGACCCGCCGAGGCGGGAATTGAACCCTGGTCCCGGGCCAGATCTCTGCATCAGGGTCTGCCGCTCTAACCATTGAGCCACACTTCTCCATATGCATAAACATAAAAAATTGTATAGTCAGTGTAAATTTCAATGAACCAGTACATATATCCAAAAGATGCCTAATGCCAGAAGCAGTATGGATTATACTTCTATTAGTTACCAACTTTTGAAAAATATAATGTAGTAAAGAACAGAATCTTTTTTCTCGATTTTCCATACTTTCATGGTGAAGATCTTCTAGATAAAACACAACATTCACAATTACATTAGCATAGCAGTTGATACCTGAACTATTTTATAACTGGTATCCTACAATATCATTAACAGTGTCCATTTTCATTTTCTTTGCACCTTCATGATTCTCCTAAATTGTTTTCTTTTTTTGAATCTCAGTAGAATGTTTGTCATATTTCCATTTTGGACACAATACATGTTTCTCATATACAGGATATTCACCTAAGTTAGGAGCATAAAGTCTTCCTAACCAATTGTACTCTCTTACACAATTTGCATCAGCACTAATCTTTTTCTCATCAAAATCAATCAAATACAAACCAGATAATGTTCTTACTCGAGACAATGCAACATATGCCATGCCCTCTTTAAACACTGTACTTCCAATATTTACCAAAGCACTGTCTACACTTAAACCTTGAGATTTATGAATGGTTACTGCATATGCTAAAGAAAGAGGAAACTGTTTTCTATGAGCATACAAGTCTTTTACAAGCAAACAACGAACAGCACAACGTCCAATCTGTTTTACCTGTTCAATGTGATCAAATTTAATCTTCAAAAATTCAATTCCATCTCTGTTCTGAAAATGTACAAAATCAACAACTTTTCCCATTGCTCCATTTACTAAACCTTCTTCTACATTCAAATTTCGCCATAAAATTACCCGACAGTTTACACATACATATTAATTATTTTCTAAACCTGCAGTCTTAGACACAGGCTTTTCCAAAGAATCCAATTTTGACTGTAATTTCTCTGAGAGAAGAATAGTAACTCCTTCGTGTTCCATTTTATCAAAAGCTTCCATTTTCACTATTGGTTGTTTTTCCAATTTCAAAAGTTCTTGATTGAATGTAGAACACTCTTGCAGTGTAGGCATTAGGCAAACTATAGACTTCTTTTCTCCAATTTTTTGTACATTATTTCAGGTGCTATGTTTTCATTTGCAAACAAGTTCGTTAGTAGCCGACTTCGTAAAGCTTCTTTTCCATGTTTTGTCAAAACACCAATTCTTATATCTTGAAGAATGTTTCCATATTGTTCATCACTTGCTTGTCGCATATTCTTAATACGTTCTTTACATTCAAAATTAGACCAAATGTTCACATTTCCAATACTTCCCAAAGATTTCCTAGTGTCTTCATGGACAAGTGTTTTAAAAACTGGTTGTCCTTTCACAGGAGTAAGTTGTAGTAGATCGCCAAATACAATTACATGTTTTCCTCCAAATAGAACATCATAACCTGTTTTTAAAATCTGTTGCATTCTTAAATGTACAAAGGCAAGCATTAAGTTTGAGACCATGCTCACCTCATCAATGATTACAAGTTTAATTTTCTTCAGTACTTTTGAAACTTCATAACAAGCTTCTCCAGATAGCTTGTGATATTCCAATTTATTTTCATGCTCAACTGGTAACATGAGTAATCGATGTAAAGTAATGCCTTTAATGTTGTGTGCTGCTAATCCAGTTGGAGCTGTTACAACACAAGATAAATGTGATTCAGTAGTTTTGTGTAGATAACTGGTGAAAACTTTAATTAAGAAATGTTTTCCTGTTCCAGCTTGACCACTGATGTACATTCGAATAGGTGTAAATGATGTGCATTGGCATTCTTTTTTTCATGCAGCAAACCATGCTGTATCTGTTGTGTCACTTGCTGATATATTTCTTTTTGTTCAATATTTAGTTCTTCTTCCAAGTTTCCCAACTCAATAATATCCTGTTGTTCTTGTTGCATTGCCGTTTCTACGTCATTCATGGCTATTGCTGCTTCATTTTCAATAATTGGTTGTCCTAGTGGATCTTGACTTAATGGAGCAGAACTTTGACTATCTTGAGAACTGTCTCTAGCTATTTCAGCTGCAATAGTAGTTTCTTATTCAATCTCTTCAGTTAACATTTGTAGATAAGTAGGGAAAATTATGCATTGAATGTTATCTTTATACGCATTAAAAGAATCTTAATAGCAGTCAAAATCTCCAAGTAATTCCATTTCAAACGCCAAGGCTTGAAGAGTTGTGTTATATGGTTTTTAGGCACATTGTCGACATTGCTAAGTTGGCATGAGCGTCGCTGCCATGATGCTGCTTTTGCGCACGCTACTACATGACTTTGTTTTCGCAAGACTTTGTTTGTGCCTTTCACATGGGAACGGCGTTGCTTTCCGCTTTCTCTGCCTTTCCTGGAGTTTAGTCTGAACACGATGTGCAAGGTCGATAAACAATTCCCCTTGTTATTCTGTTCTTGTCAGTCCCTAGCACCTAGACATAACATGCTACACACAGCTGCAGTACTGAAGACTCGTGCTTTGATATTACGTTGTTGCATGTTGTTTTAACACACTTTGAGAAAGTCGTTCCATGGAGAAGAGCTCCGCTGTTCCTATGATGTAAACCTTGCATCCAGGCTTTAAGGTATGGGGTCTGCTGTCAAAGCCCAGAG
Source organism: Calotriton arnoldi (assembly GCA_963921515.1). Lineage (NCBI taxonomy): Eukaryota > Metazoa > Chordata > Amphibia > Caudata > Salamandridae > Calotriton > Calotriton arnoldi. Next base: position 121,224 of record CAWUFW010020433.1, on the reverse strand, counting down.
ATCTTCCCTCATATAAAATAAACTTCTTCTTACCAAGGGGAGGGTGGTTAGGTCTGAGTGCCCTTATTCCACAGTCTTTATATAATGACTACTCCCTTTGTATTCTATGGGATTGTAACAATGCTAACTGTGCTGAGTTTATGCATTTTGCTGCTGGTAGTGGCTCGTATAATGTATTGTAGAGCACGATAGTTAAAATAAGCATTTTGAACTATTTTAGTGACTCTGACAATTCTTATTGTGGACAAGTATGAGTGAGTGAGCAAAAGAGTAAGTCTTGTTCCCGCGATTCCTGAGAGAGTCGGGAGTGTTGTGTTCTGGGTTGTCTAATCATTTGTAGCTCCGTGATCGTAAGAACGAATGAGACACTATAGCTAGTCGGTTTGGGATTTTGGGTACTAATGTGGTAGATTGGTACACCCCTATTCACTGAGGTCCTGTTTTCCTGCGCATAGTTCTGTGTAGGTGAAGAATCCGGCGCCGCCAACGTTTGGTCTGGTTCTTATCTGCGAGACGCTTGAGTAGTGCTTGTGCTTGTCCACAATCCCCTCACTTCTGTTTCCGGAGACAGCTGTGACGGTGTAACCTCCTATATTGATGTTTTATAGGTTCTTTCAAGCTTGAAGTCTTAAAAAGGTTTTTATCTTTTACCCGTTATTGCGCTGCCGCTCTTTAGGTTGTGTTTCTTTATTTGTCGTGATGGCAATTGATATTCCGGCTCATAGCCACGCCGCGCTCAAGGCATATTTAGCTCCATATGGAGTGCCTGATGCGGGTGCCGAGCTTATCTTTGTAGTGGAAGCAAATCCTGCTTTCCACTTTGAGGTGTTTTACTCTTGGGTCACCTTTCCGGCTGTGGATGGAACGGATGGTCTGTTTCATGACTACACTGCCACGGCCCTTCCTCACGCTTATCAGCCTTATAGGGCTCTTGAGGTTCCACTTACAGCTTGGCAACACCAAATTTGGTTTAATGGCGCCCTTCCTCACCCAGTATCGCCGGTCCGCTTAGGCCCTTTATCGATAGATGGGGCCACTTGGCCAGTTTTGGCTGGGTATACCCCACACCCATGTTATTTAATGTTGCAGTTGCAGACCTTCGCGTATTACATACGTCTTTGATACGCGTACATAGGGCTGGTATACAGTATGTCACGGCCAATTTCCAGGTGGGACCACCTGGCGTAGCTGCGCAACCAGCCGGACATGGTGGTGTAACCATCAGTCCTCTTATGGTTAATTCAGTGATGGGCAAGCGTCCACAGAATAAGGATGAGCTGCCTTATTGGCTTGCTGAAAAATTTGGACAACTAGAGGCTGTTTTTCCAAATACATCTCCTGTGGAGAAACACAGGATATTGACTATTAGTTTGCCTAAAGACTTACTTCCAGAGTTAGCTGATTGTACCACCTGGGATAAGGTGTTTGCAGCAGTATATTTGAAGTGTTTCGGCACTCCTTCCATGACTGTACTCCCTTCCGTAATTAAGCGTGTTCAAGATAAACACGGCGCCGAAGCGGCTGTAGAGTTAGGGATGAGACTGGTAGAGGTGTTCGACGTGGTTGCTGATATGATCCTTGCAAATGTCAAGGGAGATGCGGTAAGCTTTCAAGTGGCAAATCGCTTGGAGGCTGTCCCTGATGTAGACAAACCACGTGAATTGCCAAAGATTATTGCAAAGGCATATAAAAATATAGGCCGCAATAGTCTGGGAGTTAAGCCTTTTACTCAACGCAAACTCAATCGCAAACGCAACAAAAGGCCCAGACTGATAAAGATGGGCGTCCGTTCTTTTCTAAAAAGAACTGGAAGAATAAAAAACAGGGGCAGCAACAGCAGAAGCAAGGTTTGCGTGCTGGTTCACCGACACCTGAGTCTTCTGAGCGTACTTATGACTTGCGCGACCGCGCAAAAATTAAGACTCCTGATAGATTTCAAGTCCCTGATCAACGTTCTCCTCGTTCTTCACAGGACACATCTGGCTCTCAAGTCGGTGGAGGCGAGCGCCAAGATCGTGGCAAAAGTCAACCTGCGCCACAGGGACGTGATCAGCCTCATTAGCTTGAAGGCAAAGGAAAACAAGAGGATCTACCTCGTTTTCGACCCCCGTTTCAGAAGGAAAAAGTTGCCGCTTTAACAGCGAGATATGCCTCAGACGGTGAGAACGCGACTCCTGGATTGGACATGGGCAGTGACTCTGCTCGATTAGCACGGCGGAGGTTACCATATTGCGGGAGGCTCTGCGTCCCTGTCTGGAGGCGACAGCAACTGATACATTCATTACGGTAGAGACAGCTGACACCCGGGTGGCCCCCCTGGATAGACTTTTTAACGTTATTTTTCAAATTGAAGGTGATATACCGCGTCCAATCAAGGCGGTGTTCTGGGAGAATTTAACCTCCTCATATGACATACTGTTAGCGGAGGCAGATTCGCCTCCACCCTTTGTGTTGGCAGCTCCTAGGGGGGAAGACGTGATACTTCCGAGTTTTTCATGTTACGTCCCTGACGAGCATTCCCAGACTTTGGCTGCAGGGTGGGCTGCGGCCCTCGCCCCGGCAGTGTATCGTAATCAGGTGGGTTGGGATGTTGACTCACCGGCTCATGAAATTCCCTTACGTTCTATGCCACAGCCACAACTGCAATATCCAATCAGGCGTGAAGCGAAGGCTCACGTTTGTGACATTCTAACTCAGTTAGAGTGTCAGGGTGTGATTGAACCATGTATATCACCAATGAACAATCCTCTCTTTACCGTATCAAAGCCTGATGGTTCATTTCGAATTGTATTGGATTACCGAAATTTGAATAGTCATTCTTGCACATTTGCAGTGCAGAACACTCATAGCTCAGCGCTGGTGAACAGCCTTGTTCGTAAAAAATACAAAACTACCCTGGATATTTCCAATGGTTTCTACAGTCATAATCTCGCACCTGAGAGTCGTGACTTTACAGCATTTACCGCCGTCGGAAATCAGAAAAAATGTACTCGTTTGCCTATGGGGTATAAGAATAGCCCCGGGCATTTGCGGCACGTGTCGTGTCATTGTTGCACGACATAGATCCAGATGCGTTCTCGTACGTTGATGATATATATCTGACAGACGATGAACTTATGCCGCATCTAGTCCGAGTAGACAATATTATTTTGTCCTTTGCCGACTATGGATACAAATTTAATTTTGCAAAGTCACATATCGCCCATTTGACGGTGATCTTTTTGGGCTATGAGCTCAATAATGAAGGAAAGGGGCTAGCCCCCATTTCCTGGAGAAATGTGCACATTTGCAACCCCCTAATACACTGAAGAAACTTCAGTCTTTGCTGGGTTTTTTGAACTTCGGGAGGACTTACATTCCCGATTATGCCCAGCGTATCAAACCTCTTTATGCGTTGATACAACCAACCTTCTCTTCTGCCAGCTGGCTTCCGGAACATACCTCTATACTACATTCTTTGCAATCTGACTTGCTTGCGACTACCTTCTTGTTGACGCGTGACAACACCACAAACCTGGTGATACGTATCGTACCGAGGACAGTGGGTTTCACATATTTGACGTTCAATGAGGGTGACACAGTACCTATTGCTTACAAATCACATTTATACACGTCGGCTGAAATGCGATTTTCTAATATTGAAAAAATATTGACGGCAGTACAGATGGCAATCCTGAAGGAACGCTCTCCGGCGCAAGGCAAACGCATTCTTATGGTCACGCCACTTCCTGTTTTGGAAGCCGTGACTAAGGCAAGTGTACCAAACTCTAAGGCTTTACATCCACGTTGGATACAATGGGCTGCATCGTTGATATCGGGTGATGTCACGTTTATCTTTGATCCTTCTCTTCAGACACAGGAGTTCTTGCAGTATGAGCATGTTCATCCTCCTCCTCTGTCCTTGCTTCCTTTGGATGAATACAAATGTATCATCTATACTGATGGCTCGGCTCAACCGGCCGTGGGTTCTAAACACGCTTATTCGGCAGCTTGCGCATTTGTTGCTGGCTCAGTAGTAAATGGAGCGTTTAAGTCTTCCATTGTGCACACTCAGGCACTTGGAGACTGTACGGCGCAATTGGCAGAGCTGCGTGCTCTCGTTCTTGCTCTCGAGTTTGCTGATCCAAATGTGAATACACTTATTGTGTGTGATTCCTATTACTGTGTCCAGTCTTTTAATGACAACTTATTCTTTTGGTCTCGGAATGACTATCGAGATTCTAAGGGCAGCGCAATCAAGCATAAAATGCTTTGGGTTTGAGTGGCAGATCTTAAACAACGTCTGCCCCTCACACATGTTATACATACTCTTGGCCATCAGCGTGTGGGAGCACATGCTCTTGGTAATTCTTTGGCTGATGAAGCAGCCAAGTCTGCAGTAGCCACGTGTTCCGTAGCAGCAGTTACAAGATCCATGACTAAAATAGATCATGATATTTTGGTAGCTGTAGCTGCAACAAGGGAGGGAACTATTTATCCTCAGGGTTTCCCTTCAAAATACGCTTATCATATAACTCCAAATCAGGTTCCTTATGCTTTGATTCCTTCCGTTGGGGATTGGATGATTCCCAACTTGGACCGCAGACCCACTTTGATCAAAGCCGCACACGAGGGCATGGCTTCTGCACATGCCGGGGTGTCGGCGACAGTCTCGATTTTACAGCAACGTTATTGGTGGCGTGGTTTATATAAACAGACCCGTAATTATGTACTTTCTTGTGACATTTGTCAACAAATCAAGCCGTCTACTGTCACGCGCCCACCACAAACACAGCTGTGTATTTCTAATCAACCTTTTGGCTGTATATATCTTGATCACTGCGGTCCACTCTCTCTGATACTGCATATAAATACATATTTGTTGCAGTTGATTTGTGCACTAGATTCCTTTGGGTCTGGCCACAACGCAGTGCTGACGCTCGAAATGTCATCAGGGATTTGCGTGTCTTTGTCGGGATGTTTGCCTGTGGTACCTTTCATTCTGACCAAGGGCCAGCGTTCGCCTCTAAGGTGTACAAGGATGCAATGAAGTCAATGGGGGTGCTGGTGCAGTTTTCGTCTCCATACAGGCCTGAGGGCAATTCAATTGTGGAGCGAATGAACCATGACTTAAAGCAATCCTTGACAGCTAGAGTCTTGGGTACTGGCAGGAACTGGCTGGCCCACTTGTATGGTGTTCAACGTGCACTTAACAATCTCCCTAGAAGATCTCTGGGTGGGCGGACCCCATACAAGATGCTCTTTGGCATTAAAATGTTTGTGCCAGACCTTGATGGTGTAGACGTTGTGGCGGCTGCCGCAACCTTTGATGTAGATAATCATTCTACTGTGTTACAGGATCTACAAAAGACACATGACAGCTATGCAACTGAACATTTACCCTCTTCCATTAATGCAGCACTGCTGATTCCAGTTGCCGGTTGGCTTCCAAAAGTTGGGGATCTGGTACGAGAAAAGTTGGAGAACAAAAAAGAATTTGGTCCCTCTTATCGTGCACCGGTTCCAGTGCTTGGACTGAAGGGTACTCATACAGTCATTTTATCACCGTTACCTGGTCGCAAAGACAACAGATACATTTCAGTGGACAATGTCAAGTTACACCATGTGGCCGATTCTGAATAGTGTCACACCTGCAGTTTCGTGCACTGCAATTTCATTGGATCCACTGACTCCATCATCTTCTATTGGTCCACGTGTGGCCAGGAAAGTGATGGACACTGTAATTGATATTTCACCTGTCCGACCTCTCTCTTCCACTATGGATGTCGAGTATATTTACCATCCTGATGAGTCCGTGGGTGAGGTGCCGAACAGTCCACAAGAACATCTGGCGGACTCGGAACTTCCACCTCTGATTAATAGACCTACGAATGGCTACAGTGAGGATCATGCCAGCCACTCTTCTGGCTCGTCCGCTTCGACATCCAGCTTGCCAGAACCACCGACTAAATTAAGTATTTTCCTCTCTTGGTTCAAAAAGACTTACCTGGTCCCTCCATGGACCTACATTTGGTTGGTACTTACACTAATTTTCCTCTTCATGTCAATTGTATTTGTGACAGTGTTCTTTTTGCTCATCAATGGTCATTACTTGCCTGAACGCTCTGCTGTGAACTTGGTCGATGGTATTCTGGCCCCTCACACATCGTCCCATATCATGAAACGTGATCAGACACTAGTGAACATTTCAGCGTTCCCAGTTCCAGATGGCATCGTTCGGGACAAAGTAGCCTTTGAAATCCACGGTCCGACTGAGGTTCTCAGGGTACCTTACGTGTTTTGCGTCTCATTAGGAGATGTGATTACACGGGACATACATTCTGATGATTGGGATGTACAAGCAGTGCATGCATTGTTTTCGGATTTAAAATATTATGCGGCTTTTGACGCTGAAGATTTGTATTTAAATTCTGCCAACTATGGGGATCTATTTTGCTATCAACATTATGGGCATCATTTTTTGCACAAAACTAGCACCCCACGTCCCGTTCTTAATTACACTCAATGGGAACATTGTCCTACTCCCGTTCAAAAACTCTTAGAGATAAATTTACATATTTTACAGATTATGACATATCTAACCCGGCATCCTATTTTTTTAAACTTCAGTCGTCTTCACAATCCAAATTTATGTTGACACATACTAAATTGATTTACGCCAACATGTTTCGATCTCAATTTGCTACACAAGGTTATGATCACTGGAAAGAAACTTGATTTAAAATCTATCTGGGGCGCAAAGCCTTGGCAGGTTCAGGGAACTGAGGCTTTGCATCGTGCCTGCCTGATCCCAGCTCAACTGTTATTTTTAAATGATACGGTGTACCAGACCACATGTGTTTTGGCCTGGCAACTGTCAAAAATTTAAATACTCCATACATTCCGTCCTTAGCGGAATATGATAATTGGCGCACCCACACAAATTTTACCATTTCGACGCTACAAGCGTTGCTTCGAAATAAGACTTTCAATGTCTCTGAGATTGATTCTTCCTGGTGGCGGGTGTGGCAAACGAATACAAATGCATGCCAATTGCGTTTTTATAATGTTACACCAGGTTTCATTCACTCTAGACCTGATCCCCGGTACCACTTAACACATTCGGTCACCACATACTCGGTGGGTAAATTATGCCAACAATGGTTAGAACATTCCACCTTAGCATCTGTGAAATAACACCTTACACTATTGTCAGAAGACATCAATTTGGCTGATTTCATCCAAGGCACTAGGAATCCTAGGTCTAAGAGGTTTATCTATGAAGCATACAATGAATTTTGGAAACTTTCACAGATGGAAGCAGCGTTTCGTCTGCGCCAAATTGATCAGGCCAATTTAGAAAAAGTCCTTGCCATAGTAGACAATAGCATTACCACACTTTCATCATGCATTTATACGTTTGATAATATTGTTTCATCTGTTATTGATATTGTTCAAAGTGATGTATCTGTGTTATATCATGGTCAAAATCACTTAAGATCTGTTAAGCAATTTGCTTGGACATCGTAGACTCTTAAAATGGGGAATGTGCCCTGGGATTACTTAAATTCCACTACTTTGTTTTTGCCATTTAATCTAACTGATAAACAGAGATTTATGTCTATGAAAGATGCTGGATATACACTTTTGCATATTGAACAATTGGAGCCCTTGCCGTTCTCAGTAGCGGAAACAGACTCTGCTGTTTGGTTAATTCATGGGGTTATCTCTCTCCCTTTTTCACGATTCCAATTTAAATCATGCATGCGACATTTTCCGATTGGCCGCTTCGAACCACTGGGTAGTGCATTTCTACACGAATTGTGGTCCCTGCCTTTCACTTACAGATGTCTGAGGGAGGGTAAGGAAGTTTTCCTTAGAGGGGAGGACTGCGATTCCACAGTAGGACATTCCCTTGTTTGCAAACACGTTAAATTGCACGGTGCTTGTAATGTGTCGGCGCCCAATCTGGCTTGTGTTTTTAAAAGGGACCCCAGTACCGTCAATAATTCCCGCTTTCACCTTGCTTACAAATGGCAGTTATCTTATTTTGAATAACCAAGACTGCTGTGGTTTACGGGTGGGAGTCCCGTATTTTGTAACGGTTTCCCAGCGCGTAACTTGTTGTAGCAATGTGCTTTTTCCACCCCCGCATGGGAGTCTAGATAGTTCAATTTGGCCTTCCATTCCAACTTTGAAAACAGATTTCAACAAATTAAGCAGGCTCAAAGCACTATTATTCCACCAGGAGGTGGCTCTCACTTTGGCCCGTGAGACCTTCCAGTTACAGGTGGCTAACACTTCTGGTGAGATGCAGTCCCTTCTGAACACTAACCTCCCACAACATTTTGGGGAGCTTATACACCAAATATTTAATGCGTCTGACACCACAGGCCTTGCGCATTTTTTTAAATGTGTGGGATCTGGCCTTGTGACTTTTTTTCAGACTTTATTTGGAGTAATCCCGGGTTTTATTCATTTAATTTTTTCCAGCCTCTTCGGAAGGTTCCCCTTAATTTTGGCGTTAGGCGCTGGAATCCTGCTTCTCCTGTTCCTGCTGCATAATGGCTGCTCATCTTGTGGTACTGCACAGACCAGGCCAGTTGCAGCTGTACCGTGATCGCATGCAACAGGTTTTTGGATGCTTGCCCTTAGCCACGCTTGGTGTCAGTTATGGATTGACTTTTCCCTTTGCCTATTTCACTTGCGTGCAACCAGTGTTTTACTGTCAGCGATTCCCCTTCTATTGGGCAATGGATATATGCCTCTCCAATACGTCCCGTCCAGTCCCGGATTTTAACCAGTTGATGGGTCCCTTAGAGGCTTATGACCAGGCTTGTTCTGGGGATGGCCGTATGGAGCGAGCAGCAGCACTTGGAGTATTGGCTGAATGGGATGTCTGTGTGGCTGCGCAGAATGTCCTGCATCGAAGTTTCATCGAATATCACACAAGTTGCCCACTTCTGCTTCTAGAAGCATCTGATTATGAAGAGCACATTTGTTCCTTCGACTTACTTAATTGGATGGCGTCCCTCTTTTTTACCAACAATAGGGATGATCTTTTGGAGGGAAAGTCATTCCTCGGTTCATACACCTTGATGTATTGAACACCTCCATCATTATAACATCTTGATAATAACTTTGTTGTCCCGGAGGGTGCTCTCATTCAATATGCCACATTGACAATATTGAATATATATAATTTTTTTTTGCAATTTCGATTTTTTTCTAATTTTGGCTTTTCCAAACGCTTTGAACTGTGCTTGACTGGTGAACTCTGTTTTGGTCCTTTGTCTATGTCCTATGACCTTACCAAGGGGAGGGTGTTATATGGTTTTTAGGCACATTGTCTACATTGCTAAGTTGACATGAGCTTCGCTGCCATGATGCCGCTTTTGTGCACGCTACTACATGACTTTGTTTTCGCAAGACTTTGTTTGTGCCTTTCACATGGGAACGTGTTGCTTTTCGCGTTCTCTGCCTTTCCTGGAGTTTAGTCTGAACACGATGTGCAAGGTCGATAAACAATGCCCCTTGTTATTCTGTTCTGGTCAGTCCCTATCACCTAGACATAACATGCTACACACAGCTGCAGTACTGAAGACTCGTGCTTTGATATTACGTTGTTGCATGTTGTTTTAACACACTTGGAGAAAGCCGTTCCATGGAGAAGAGCTCTGCTGTTCCTATGATGTAAACCTTACATCCAGGCTTTAAGGTATGGGGTCTGCTGTCAAAGCCCAGAGATCTTCCCTTATATAAAATAAACTTCTTCTTACCAAGGGGAGGGTGGTTAGGTCTGAGTGCCCTTATTCCACAGTCTTTATATAATGACTACTCCCTTTGTATTCTATGGAATTGTAACAATGCTAACTGTGCTGAGTTTATGCATTTTGCTGCTGGTAGTGGCTCGTATACTGTATTGTAGAGCACGATAGTTAAAATAAACATTTTGAACTATTTTAGTGACTCTGACAATTCTTATTGTGGACAAGTAGGAGTGAGTGAGCGAAAGAGTACGTCTTGCTCCCGTGATTCCTGAGGGAGTCGGGAGTGTTGTGTTCTGGGTTGTCTAATCATTTGTAGCTCCGCACTCTACGCGCACGCCTCCACGACGCAGGGATCCGAGACAAGGCCCTGGAATGGACCACCTCCTTCCTCGACGGCAGAACCCAGAGAGTCCGCCTCCCACCTTTCCGATCCGAAGCCTCCGAGATCATCTGCGGCGTACCCCAGGGATCTTCCCTCAGCCCAACACTGTTCAACATCTACATGGCCCCGCTCGCACGCATCGCCAGACAGCACGACCTCAACATTATCTCCTACGCCGACGACACTCAACTGATCCTCTCCCTCACCAAGGACCCCCTCGCCGCCAAAGCCAATCTCCATGAAGGAATGAAGGCCGTCGCCGATTGGATGAAGATCAGCCGACTAAAGCTGAACACGGACAAGACGGAGGTCCTCATCCTCGGCTCCAACCCCTAGCCTGGGACGACTCCTGGTGGCCAACGATGCTGGGAGCAGCCCCGACACCCACTGACCACGCACGCAACCTGGGAGTCATCCTTGACTCAACGCTCTCCATGGCCAAGCAAGTCAACGCAGTCTCCTCCTCCTGCTTCAACACCCTCCGCATGCTTCGCAAGATCTACAGGTGGATCCCGACCGACACAAGAAGAACAGTCACCCAGGCCCTCGTCAGTAGCAGACTTGACTATGGGAACGCCCTCTACGCGGGAGCCCCGGCCAAGCTCATCAAGCGACTGCAACGCATACAAAACGCCTCCGCACGCCTGATCCTCGACGTACCACGCCACAGCCACATCACCCCCCACCTGAGGAACCTGCACTGGCTCCCCGTCGACAGGAGGATCACCTTCAAACTCCTCATCCACGCACACAAGGCACTCCACAAAACTGGCCCAGCCTACCTCAACAGACGACTCTTCTTCTACGTCCCCAACCGCCAGCTCCGCTCCGCCGACCTCTCCCTCGCCACCGTCCCTCGCATTCGAAGAACAACCACCGGCGGCAGATCCTTCTCACACCTCGCTGCCAAGACCTGGAACACCCTTCCACTAAGCCTACGACAGACCCAAGACCTGCTGACCTTCAGGAGGCTACTCAAGACCTGGCTGTTCGACCAGTAGCAGCACCCCCCCCTTCCCTCTCCCCAGTGCCTTGAGACCCTCGTGGGTAAGTAGTGCGCTCTACAAATTCTGTGATTGATTGATTGATTGATTGATTGAGGAGAACGAATGAGACACTATAGCTAGTCGGTTTGGGATTTTGGGTACTAATGTGGTAGGTTGGTACACCCCTATTCACTGAGGTCCTGTTTTCCTGCGCATAGTTCTGTGTAGGTGCAGAATCCCTGCAACAGTTGCAGAAGTGCTAAATAGAAAAATTCCCTTTTATCTGGAGTTTCGCAACTGAGTTTTCTGTGGTTAATAAGATTTCCTTTCGCATGTTTTACCAAACATCCATCACATCCAATTACTGCATATTTTTCTTCATTTATATTTTCTGTAACATTTCTCTTAAAGCTGTAATGTTGCAGTACTTCATAAAGACATAGGTTTTCCAGATGTGGACTCCTTTTGGGATAGTACGTATCCAACATATTAGTTTTAACAATATCTATACTTTCTGGTTCATTCAATGCTAAGTATTCAATTTCTTGTAGAGATTTCAATACTCTATTTCGTGTGGCGGCAAGACCTAGACTTACCCAAATGATTCCTATTGACTTTGAATATAAACTGTCAGAGCTCAACCGATCCGAATATTCATATGATCCAATCTCTCGATGGGAAAGCATTTTCAAACTAAAGCTGTACAATTTGTTACTAAGATTCTTCTCTTGCGAAATTTCTTCCCACATTTCTTTCAACTCTGTCTTTTCAGATTTGGTTATATATGAAGAAGAAGAAGAAGAAGAAGATACTTTATTTGGTTTTTTACAACCGTAAAATAAGACACTTAAAATTACTAAAATGTGAAGTTAAAACAAATTCATGATAAAATGCATCATTATGTCAAAATATGTACAAACATTTCCCCTTCTTTCTTTCCATCCAACTCATTATTAGCCCTATTACGACTATGTATCTGCAGAATTTTCCAACTCATTAATAGCCAAGTTCATGTGTTCAAGATCCGCTCTTCTTAACAATGTGTCAATCAAAGTTAAAAACTTTACCCCTCGACAAATTAGAATATTCGATGACCCCCCCGCCCAGCGAATAATAGTCTGTCTACAAGTACGAATGTTAAGAACTTTTAAAATTGGTTTTAGAAATGTTCTTCTTGCTTCGCTGACGGTGGGGCAGACACACATCACGTGGCATAATGATTCATTGTGATATCCACATAATCTACAAGTTGTGTTAAGATATTTCCCTTTCCAACTTGGTTGCAAATCCTTGGTTTCATATACTCCAAACCGATACAGCATGTACTTCTTCTTTAAAAATAATCTGAAGTGTGCTGATAGATAATCCTGAGGCTTTAGTTTTACATATGAATTTATTACTGTCCAAGAATGTCGTCTTTTTGCCACTGTGTTTTTGTCGTCTAAGAAAGATAATTTTTTTGCTGCGCCATTACACACTCTATTAAACGCCATCCTCTCCATCTTACTTTCCCATGCCTCTTGAATGTCCAAATCCACCAGGGCTGATCTTAGATGTTCACCCCATGAATCCAGATTTTTTGTTCAAACTGGGCCCTTATTTCAGTCCAACAAAGATTGTTCATGGTGCCGGGTTCCGAGGAGCGAAGTTTCCAACATAGTTTCCCAAAAACCGATTGTCTCTGGAATTTCTGATTTTGTAGCCCAAATTCCAGACGGATCTGTGCTGGTGATACTACTCTAGGGAGGTTAAAAACTGCTTTATACACTTTTGTTTGTAAATCATTTAAAATTCCAAATTCCCGACCGTGCCATATTTCCAAACCATATGCCAATGCTGGAAGTAATTGTGCTGCCATTGTTTTTAAAAGATGGCTGTTAGACGGGCAACTTAATTTCATTTGTAGCTGTTTGTATGCAAAAATTAAAGTTTGTGCCTTTGCTCTTATTGCACTTTTTTGATCAGTAAAGGACATACGTCGCCCTAAATTAATGCCCAAATACTTGTAGGTGCCAACTTCCTCTATTTCTTTACCCTTGGCTAGCCACTTGAATTTTTTTTTTTAAACTTGATCCTACTAGTGGCACCACCTTTGTTTTTTTCATATTTATCTCCAGCCCCTGACAATCAAAATAGTTGGTTAAGTAGTCAATGACTCTTTGTAAGCCAATGGGGGTTTGGCTAAGGACCACTATGTCATCTGCGTATTGCAGATACTGAATGTGGTCCTCTGCCAATTTCGGAGGATGACCGTTTACTTTTGACAAGTGGGTATGCAGATCAGCAAGGTACAAGTTAAAAAGGCTTGGGGCCAAAACACACCCCTGTTTCAGGCCATTTTTTGTATCGATCTTTGATGATGCTATACTACCATCCCCCAGCTTTACCCGGGCCCAGGTTTCACTATGGAGGGCAACTATGGAGTTGATTAGTTGTTGTGGTATACCCCAACCTTTCAATTTTGTCCATAGTCATTCACGTGGGACTTTGTCAAAAGCCGATTTTAAATCGATATAACATACGAATAAACCTGATTTCTTTAAAATTGCTTTTTCCGTAAGGAGTGCAATTACTGCCAGGTTTGTGCTAGTACCCATTCCTTGTCTAAAACCGGTTTGATATTTGGGAATTATACCTTTCTCTTCCATCCATCCCTGTAAATGTAATAATAAACAGGAAGCATATAGTTTTGCATCAACATCCATCAGGGCTATAAGCCTGTAATTTTCAGGCTCCCTGCGATTACCACTTTTATATATTGGATGAAATATGCTCCCTCTCCATGATTTAATTATCTTATTTTGATAATACAGGTAGTTGAAGAGTGGAGTAAGAAATTTTGCCCATATTTTGGTTATATATGACGTAACGTAGCGAGCAACAGCAAATGAATTATCTGCAACTTACTGGATATCCATGTTTGAATTCCACATTGTCAAAATCACTGGATTGTAGTCATTAATATACTTTGAATCTTCAGTTCTTTTTATGTTGTATGTATTCTTCGAAGATTTTCATGTTATAGTATGTCTTAATGCTGACATAAAACTATTGACTCTTCCTTTTGAAATTATTGGATATGGGAATCCAAAACGACATTTTGTATAAAATTTTCCCTTTGACTTGTATTTTCGTCAACAATATTTTCCACATCGATGACTTTGAAAACGTAAAACTTGTTCTCTCAAGCTCTGTTCTCCTCCTTTTTTTGGAATGGCACAGGTAACATACTCTTCGATGAAAGACAAAACACTTTCATCAGTATCAGTTCCAAATTTTGGTGCATTCTTGATCCATAATAGCATGTGTATATGAGGAGCACCTCTGGCTTGGTACTCCTTTCTCCAAAAGAAATCAGTAACTTCTCCAAGAGGTGGATTATTTCTATTGCAGATAAAAGAGATCATAGCTTGAAACCTATGATTAAAATATCTGCACACATTCACAGGATCCAAGGAACACAATTCCCCAGCTGTCTTCAATTCAGTGTTTTTTACATTTGAATTTGCTTGTCATAGAAATTCAAGTAAATTGTCCCAAGCATATTCAGCACAGCTAAGTGTTAGAAACCACGGAGGGGTACCTAAGTTTCTTAGCATACATTTAAGTTCGCAGTGACAACGATGCCAATACTAATTAGTACCACGTTGACATGCCATCAAATTAATTAACTGAGATTCTAAATGTCTCTTTGTTGAACAATGTCCATAAATTCCTTTGCAGAAACATGTGTAAGATGAACTCCTGTTTTTAATATGTGGTTCACTGCATATGAAAGTCCAGACAAGTCACTTTCAAATAGAAGATGAAATATATATGGAATGCACTGTGGAAATCTTGAATCTTCTGAGTACAATCTTGTCGAGCGGTATTCTGAAGCTGGAATCTGTACTGCTCGTTCATCATATCGTTCACCTTCTCCAGTGGGGAACAGCTGTGGAAAACAACGAGCTTCTAAACTTTTTTCCCATATACTCATGGGAGTTCCCTTTGCTTTCTTCATTTGAAATAATTCAATAGTGTTTCCAATCACTTCTTTTGAATGTAGAGGATGTATACTGTAATGTTCGTAAATCTCTTCACTCCTGGACTTGTCTACTTTTTCAATTTGGCCAGTTGAAATTTCTGTTTCATGTTCTAAACATATTTCCTGTTCTTCCACATTTATAGTTTTATAATAAATATTGTTCTGTACAAGATATAATGTAGCCTTTTGAAGTTTGGTGACATCTACTAACTCTTGCCATATTTTCCGACTCTTTGTTGGTACACCATTAACTAGAATAACTACAGGCTCACTTTCGACTCTCTATACCAACAGTTTCAATATTTTTCTTAAACTCTAAAGGTAAGTACACAACTCTTGCTTTCAGAGCTCTTTGTAAATCTATTGGAGGCAGCTTGCCTGTTTTAGGCTCCATACGAACTATAGCCTGAAACATGTGCACAGATTGAATAAGAATGGACTCATATGTATTTAAATCTGCCAGTTCCAGAGGAATAGCTACCAACTCTAAGTTGTTATGTACTGCTCTAGCTGGCATTTTGTTCTCTTCTAATTTGTTGTAACAATATTTACAAATACGTTGATCAGTACCCAACTCAAAACGACCTTCCACCAACAAATAAGCACCAGATTACTCCCACTTATCATTATTTTCCTTTTCACTTTTTAAATACACATCAACATTCCTAGTTTGACTTCTATAGTGAGTACGTCGACAACAAATACAAACATAGTTTGGTTTTTCACATGAAAGTATCTTAAACTTTGTAATTTCTTCTGCAAACTTCTCAGTACTAATATCTTCCACCTGTTCTTCAACACCTACTCTTATGAAGCTCTCACTTTCTCCTCTCCTCTTGTGAACCAAAGAAACGAAACTGTCTATCATCACAAACTTTTTACATCCGATACTGAACCATGCAAAAGAGCTGTGTTCATTTCACTTGAAGATAATGCAGGACTTTTACGTAGTACAATCTCCTTACTAACTTCCGCATTTCTGAGTGATGTACTGCTAACATTCTTAAATGATGAAAAGTACTTTGACACACTTTTCTAGAAAGACAAGCCAGAGAAGGACCCTGCAACTTAGTATATTTTCTCACTTTACAAGGATCTAGTCCTTGCAACATCTTAATCTTCTGTTTAACACTTTTTTTGGCATATTCTCGTAAGAAAATTCATAATATACCGATAGATTCCTGTTGAATACTACAAATACTACTACAATCCCACTTATACACTGGAGCTTGTGTACGTCTCCCTTGAACTTCTTCAGCTATTACTTCTTCTACACTTCTAGGAACCATCTTTTCTTTTTCAATTGGACAACCATATTTTATCTCATAACAACGACCACTGGTATCAACTGCATGAACTAATGAATTTTGTTGAAAATCACTTTCTTCATTAAAGAAAGGCTCAGTACTAGAAGTGTGCTTCCATTCACCAGTAAAAGTTTGTCTTTCCTCCTTTGATTAGTATTTTGATTGTTCAATCTCTACACAAGTTTTTAAATAAATTGTTTAGTTCTCTTACCAGAAGCCACTTTATCCTCAGCATCCTTTTGGTGTTTTCTACTCCACTCATTTTAGTTTTCATTAAGTACTTCTGTTTCCTTTGTTCTCTTCTCTTTCCATGTTTTCTTGCCATCTTTTATTTGTAATCCAATCAAAATATCTTCCTAAAAAACAAATAATAGTTTAATTATTTTGGTACATTAATACAAATTTCAAAATTAATAACATTTCAATTTTGAAAATAACAACTAAGCACAAAATTACAATTAAGGTCCTATTGCATTTATAACACATAAAAAGAGAAAAGGATAAAAACGAGCAAAACATCTGCAAAAACACAATAAAAGATGGTCACACAGCCAAAAGGAGAAAGGAAAAAAAAACAAAAGGTTTACAAACAGATTAAAATGAAAAACTCAAACAACACAGCTACTGAAAAATGTAAGAAATGCAAAAGAAGCAACAGATGTACAGAAAGAGGCAAGAGAGGTGCAAAAAGAGGCAAAAGAAGTGCAGAAAGAGGAAAAAGTTGTAGAAAAACTCAAGTAAGGTACAGAAACAAATAAAAGGGGTGCAGAAAGAGGAAAAACGAGTTGAAAAAGATGTAAGAGATGTGCAGAAAGAAGGAAGAAAAGTGCAGAAAGAAGCAACGGAGGTTCAGAAAAAAGGCAAGAGAAGTGCAGAAAGAAGCTAAGAGATACAGAAAAAGACAACAGAGGTGCACAAAGAGACAAGAGAAGTGCAGAAACAGGGAAGACGAGTGCAGAAAGAAACAACAGGGGTACAGAAAGAAGCAAGAGAGGAGCAGAAAGAAGCAAGAGAGGAGCAGAAAGAAGCAAGAGTACTGCAGAAAGAGGCAACATGCTTTCAGAAAGAGGCAAGAAAAGTCCACAAAGAAGCAAGAGAAATGAAGAAACAGGCAAGAGAAATGCTGAAAAAGGCAAGAGAAGTGCACAAAGAAACAAGAGAAGTGCAGAAAGAGGCAAGAGATGCGCAGAAAAAGGCAAGACAGGTGCAGAAAAAGGCAAGAGAGGTGCAGAAAGAGGGAACAGGGGTATAGAAAGAGGAAAGAGAGGTGCAGAAAGAGGGAAGAGGGGTGCAAAAACAGGCAAGATGGGTGCAAAAGAGACAAGAGGGGTGCAGAAAGAAGCAAGTGAGGTGCATAAAGAAGCAACAGAGGTGCAGAAAGAGGCAAGAAAAGTACAGAAAGATACAAGAGAGTTGCAGAAACAGACAAAAGAGGTGCAGAAAGAGGTAACAGGGGTGCAGAAAGAGGCAAGAGAGGTACAGAAACAGAGAAGAAGTGTGCAGAAAGAAGCAACAAACATGCACAATGAGACAAGAGGGATGCAGAAAGAGGCAAGAGAAGTGCAGAAAGAAGCAACAGAGGTGCAGAAAGAGGCAAGAAAAGTACAGAAAGATACAAGAGAGTTGCAGAAACAGACAAAAGAGGTGCAGAAAGAGGTAACAGGGGTGCAGAAAGAGGCAAGAGAGGCACAGAAACAGAGAAGAAGTGTGCAGAAAGAGGCAAGATAAGTGCAGAAATAAGCAACAGAAGTGCTGAAAGAGGCAAGAGAACTGCAGAAAGAGGCAAGAGGGGTGCAGAAAGAGGAAATAAGGGTGCAGAAAGAAGCAAGAGAACTGCACAAAGAAACAACAGAAATGGAAAAAGAGGCAAGAGAACTTCAGAAAGAGGCAAGAGAGTTTCAGAAACAGGCAACTGAGGTACAGAAAGACAGAAGAGGGGTGCAGAAAGAGGCAACAGAAGTACAAAAAGAAGGAAGAGGGGTGTAGAAAGAGCCAAGAGGAGTGCAGAAAGAAACAAGTGAGGTGCAGAAAGAGGCAACAGAGGTGCACAAAGAGCAAAAGAGGTACAGAAACAAGCAAGAGAAGTACAGAAAGAGGCAAGAGAGATGCTGAAAGAGGGAAGAGGGATAGTATATGTATAGGTAGTTTCTCCTTAACTGTATGACTGCATGGTAGTGCCTGAGTAAAAGGATGGATGTAAGAGTAATGGTAGGATCATTGGATGAGTGCATATATAGTGCCTAACAAAATAGATCACTAAATGACTACTGCTTAAGTCAATAGTTCAGTGCTAGAGTAGTACCTGGATAATTGCATGAGTGCAGCGATACTGCCTGGGTGATTGCATCAGTGCATGAAAAATACCTGAGAGAAACTATGAGTACAAGCCTAAAACATGGTTTATTGCATGAGTGCACGCATACTGTCTGTGTGATTCTTTCACTGCAGAGGTACTACCTGGATAAATTTATGAATGTATGGGAAAAACCTCTGAGATAGTATCAGTATTAAGGTAATGCTTGGACCATTGCATACGTGTATCAGTAGTGTCTCAGTGAATACATGAGTGCATAGATACTGGCTGAGTAAATGTTTGAATTGAATAGTAGTGTCTAGGTGATTATATGAATATATGGTTAATGTCTAAGTGATGAAAACTGTGTATAAGTAGTGCCTCCTTAATTGCATAACTGAATAAGAATGCCTAAGTGAATTCATGAGTCAAAGAGAGATATGAGCCTCTTTTCATCAGTACACACCTAGTGCTTGAGTATATAGATGTAATTCTCACTATATTCCTAAAAATTAGCATGCATATGTATGTACCTTTTCCTAGTGCCATCATATGTAAAAGAAACATACAAATACATATATACCAGTGTTTTATAGCTCTACCATCTCTATAGAAATAACACATGTGAGAAAATATGTGCAAACTGACACATACTTTAGTCATAAGACTACAAAGTCCCTTAACCTTGACAGACTCCACTTTCCATTTTAAAGAGACACCTAAAATTATGCGGCATATTTGAAGTATGCATTTCCATAGACCAATACGAACTAACCTGGTTTAGTGTGTGGATTTTTCTACACCATTTGTACAATTGTGTTTTATTTGTGCCTTCGCCACTTCTGTACAGCGCTCTGATACCCGTAAGGGTCTTGTTCGCGCTTTATAAAACTTTTCAAATAAATAAATAAAACCTAATCACTAATCGTTCTTTCAACAAGTCTTAAACCTCACTTTTGGGCTGCAGCTTCACTATTCAGCAACTACTCAGAGTGTTGGGCCTAGCCAAATACAAAGCAGCAAGTTTTTCAATGTGTCTGTTAAAAGACTCACAATATTCCAGAAAGCATGCATGCATGTGTCTGTACCTTTTAAAAGTGGCATCATATTTCGAAGAAACATGCAAATAAATGGGTAGTGGGTAGTGCTTGAGAGAATAGATGACTAGATGGGTAGCACCTGAGTGAATAGTTCAGTGCAAGAGCACTGCCTGGGTGATTGCATGAGAGCAGCAGTACTGAATGGGTGATTAGATCAGTGTAGGTGAAATACCATGAGTTCAAGGCTAACGCATGGTTGAAGACATGAGTGTATGAGTATTGCTTGAAAGAATAAAAAACTGCATGCATACTACCTGAGTGATTCCATGACAGCAGTGGTAGCAACTAGATCAGTGTATGACTGTATGGGAAGCACCTGAGAGAAAATAAGAGTGTAAGGGTAATGCTTGGGACATTCTATCAGTGCATCAGTAGTACCAGATTGAGTTGATGAGAGCAAGGTTACTGCCTGACTGAATCTTTCAGTGGGATAGTAGTGCCTGGGTGATTGCACAAATCTTTGGTTAATGTCTGAGGGATTACATGGCATGCATGTGTCTGTGCCTTTTCCTAGTGGCATCATATATAACAGAAACATACAGATACATGTTTACCAAAGTTTTATACCTCTACCATCTGTTTAGACATAACATGTGAGAGAATATATGTGCACGCAGACACATACCTCACTCAGAAGACTAAAAAGTCTCTTAAACTTGACAGACTACACTTCCCATTTTAAAGAGACACCTAAAATTATGCGATATACTTGAAGTGTACATCTTGATAGACCAATACGAGCTAACCTAATCACTAATCCCTCTGCCAACATATCTTAAACCTCACTTTTGTGCTGCACCTTCACTATTCAGCAACTACTCAGAGTGTTGGGCCTAAGCAAATACAAAGCAGCAACTTTTTCAATGTCTCTGTTAAAAGACTCACAATATTCCAGAGAGCATGCATGTATGTGTCTGTACCTTTTAAAACTGGCATCATATATCAAAGAAACATACAAATAGATAGGTAGTGGGTAGTGCCTGAGAGAATGGATGACTGGATGGCTACCGCCTGAGTGAATAGTTCAGTCCTAGAGTACTGCCTGGATAATTGCATGAGAGCAGCAGTACCAAATGGGTGACTAGAACAGTGCAGCAAAAATACCTTAGACAAACCATGAGTGCAAGGCTAATGCATGGTTGAAGACAAGAGTATATGAGTAGTGCTTGAAAGAATAAAAAAGTGCATGGGTACTGCCTGAGTGATTCTATGACTGCAGTGGTAGTAACTGGATGTTTGTATGACTGTATGAGAAGTACATGAGAGAAAATATGAGTATAAAGGTAATGCTTGGAAACATTCTATCAGTGCATCAGTAGTACCTGAGTGAGTAGATGAGAGCATGGGTAGTGCCTGACTGAATCTTTCAGTGGGATAGTAGTGCCTGGGTGATTGCACAAATCTATGGTTAATGTCTGAGGGATTACATGGCATGCATGTGTCTGTGCCTTTTCCTAGTGGCATCATATATAACAGAAACATACAGATACATGTTTACCAAAGTTTTATACCTCTACCATCTGCTTAGACATAACACGTGAGAGAATACATGTGCACGCAGACACATACGTCACTCATAAGACTAAAAAGTCTCTTAAACTTGACAGACTACACTTCCCATTTTAAAGCGACACCTAAAATTATGCGGTATACTTGAAGTGTACATCTTCATAGACCAATACGAGCTAACCTAATCACTAATCCCTCTGCCAACATATCTTAAACCTCACTTTTGGGCTGCACCTTCACTATTCAGCAACTACTCAGAGTATTGGGCTTAAGCAAATACAAAGTAGAACATTTTTCAATGTCTCTGTTAAAAGACTCACAATATTCCAGAGAGCATGCATGCATGTGTCTGTACCTTTTAAAACTGGCATTATATATCAAAGAAACATACAAATAGATAGGTAGTGGATAGTGCCTGAGAGAATGGATGACTGGATGGCTACCGCCTGAGTGAATAGCTCAGTGCAAGAGTACTGCCTGGATAATTGCATGAGAGCAACAGTACCAAATGAGTGATTAGAACAGTGCAGCGAAAAAACCTTAGACAAACCATGTGTGCAAGGCTAATGCATGGTTGAAGACAAGAGTATATGAGTAGTGCTTGAAAGAATAAAAAAGTGCATGGGTACTGCCTGAGTTATTCTATGACTGCAGTGGTAGTAACTGGATGATTGTATGACTGTATGAGAAGTACATGAGAGAAAATATGAGTGTAAAGGTAATGCTTGGGTCATTCTATCAGTGCATCAGTAGTACCTGAGTGAGTAGATGAGAGCATGGGTAGTGCCTGACTGAATCTTTGAGTGGGATAGTAGTGCCTGCATGTTTGCACAAATCTATGGTTAATGTCGGAGGGATTACATGGCATGCATGTGTCTGTGCCGTTTCCTAGTGGCTTTATATGTAAAAGAAACATACAAATACATGTGTACCAGAGTTTTACACCTCTACCATCTATTTAGTCATAACACGTGAGAGACTACATGTGCACACAGCCACATATTTCAGTAATAAGACTAAAAAGTTCCTTAAACTTGAAAGAGTGCACTTCCCATTTCAAAAGGACACCTAAAATTATGTGGCATACTTGAAGTATACATCTCCAAGGACCAATACGAGCTAAGCTAATCACTAATCCCTCTGCCAACATGTCTTAAACCTCACTTTTGGACTGCAGCTTCACTATTCAGCAACTACTCAGAGTGTTGAGCCTAAGCAAATATAAAGCAGCAGCCTTTTCAATCTATCTGTTCAAAGTCTCACAATATTCCAGAAAGCACGCATGCATGTGTCTGTACCTTTTAAAAGTGGCATCATATATCAAAGAAACATACAAATAGATGGGTAGTGGGTAGTGCCTGAGAGAATTCATGACTAGATGAGTAGTGCCTCAGTGAAACTATCAGTACAAGAGTGCTGCCTGGATAATTTCAGAAAGCCAACACTAATCCTTCTATCATGTTACTATCTACAAACTATTTCAAAACTCTTTTCATTACAATAATACAAAGTACAATAGAGAGCTGTACATTTCATAACATATTTCATACATCACATTTGTCTTACAATTTCCACACTTTGTTTTTCTTTTTTCTTTAAAAGTAAAAATATCACTAGAAACAATAAAGCAGTGCTGAATAATATATAATACACCTTGCAGAATACCAAATATCAGAAACTCTTGAAAGATTTTCTTTTCCACACAAGAAATGTAATGCACCTCTCTCAGAAAGGTGAAACCAGAAATAGCAAACTTTCCCTCTCTTTTTGCACTCAAATAAATGTAAGTATCAAATCGCATTGCTTCCATCATTATTTCAAATTGTAAAACACATTTCTATTGGTTAGACATATTAACACTTTCTAACTGTCTTCAAATAGTGCCTAAACTGCTTCTGTAATTTTCTGAAGTTGCGACTCCACCGCGATGCAGCTGCGAATCCACACGGCAGTTCAAAAACCTAATTTTAATAATACTAGTATACTTTTTCAGCAACACACTACTTCTACACATACTACTGTCTTAGAAAACCTTAATTTACTAACTTTTCAATTATATTTAAGTATACATTTCACATTTTAAGTACACAGTTAAGTTTCAACCCTTCCCCCATTCTACTTAATGCCAGTTTCCATAGTAACAGTTCATGGAACATTCAACTGTACTGGCAGGTCACAAGTTCACCGCAGTTTCAAGTTCAGCACACAAGCTTACTAATGCAAACAGCAGGTGTGGTTGACTTTTGCAAAATATTGCCTTCTGGTATCTACTGTACCTTTAAAACATTTTCTAATAACGAATCACAAACATGACATCTCAGCAAACTAACATACATCCTATTTTTGAGTGCACAATCTTGATGAACAGCCAATCACTTATCAGCTTTTTAAAAAACAGCATGTTCTCCACCATTTTAGATACCTCTCATTCTACCAACTGACTACCTGAGCTACAGACATATTTTCATTCCTTCCAGACATCCCTTCAGGATGCTCACAATGTGGATTGTAGGGCACAGCTATGTTTTCTGTTGCAAAAGGTATGCTGAACAGAGAGGTATAGACAAAAACCTAGGTTTGCAAAATGTGGACATTTAATGGATTGCACAGAGAGGATTAAAGTGACACCAATTGTTGCCTTTGGTTAAAACCTTTTTGCATCTCCAACCCCCTGACCTCATGATTGTGCACTGTGGTGGCAATGACCTTGGCACATTGACTGGGGTAGGGCTGGAAATGCTAGTGAAGGATACCTGTGCACAATTAATGTTGCTTTTGCCTCAAACTGTCTTTGTATTCTCTAATATATGTCAAAGACAGAAATGGAAGTGGTCAAATCAATTCTGTCCACAGTTTGAGAAAGCTAGGAAGAATGTCAATAAAGCTGTTTCTGCAAACCTCAGAGATCATAGCATGGGGTCCATCTATAACAACAATCTACGTTTTGATATGGACGACATCTACAGAAGTGATGGAGTGCACTTCACAGATCAAGGAAACAGAGTCTTCCTCAACAACCTAAAGCTGTGCATCCGTACTTACATGTAACTACAACAAACTCATAATGAAAACAAGGGCTCTTTTAGAGCCACCCTATAACCCAACAGTCAATCTTACTTTTTAAAAAACATGCATACTCTTTTTTTAATTTTGCCTTGAGTCGCGAACCCATCGCGGTTACATGGAGCAAGACCACTGACCCATTGTCAGTGAAACTGCTCTCCCACCCTCGCAGCTCCACCATTAAGTGAGGCCCTCCTGAGCTCCTGCACTCCCGTAGTGTTGGTGTTCGAGGCCCTCCTCCACCCGCAGGTTATACCTGCACCTCATCCCTGGTTGTCCAGTGGACCTCTGACTCCTTCTCTCGCTCCGCTTTATCATTTTGCTCTGTTTTTTTCCTCGTTTTTCACCCTTTATTTTTATTTACACCCTTTCACTCTCTTCTATTTTCACCCTTTCACTCTCTTTCTACCACTTTTCTTCACTTTTCCTTTTTCCCACTTTTGCGCCCGTTTTCTTCCCGTCGCTGCTGCCCCCGCGGCCCCTCCCCCCCCAGCGCGACCAGCCCAAGCCAGTTTCCCCTCCCCCTCCCACCTCCCAGCTGTCCAGCCCTCCCCGACCCCTACTTAATGGCGCCCGGTGCGGGGACAGGCGAGCAAGACCACTGACCCATTGTCAGTGAAACTGCTCTCCCACCCTCGCAGCTCCACCATTAAGTGAGGCCCTCCTGAGCCCCTGCACTCCCGTAGTGTTGGTGTTCGAGGCCCTCCTCCACCCACAGGTTATACCTGCGCCTCATCCCTGGTGGTCCATGGACCTCTGGCTCCTTCTCTCGCTCCGCTTTATCCTTTCTGCTCCATTTTGTTCCTCGTTTTTCACCCTTTATTTTTATTTTCACCCTTTCACTCTCTTCTATTTTCACCTTTCACTCTCTTTCTACCACTTTTCCTTTTTCCCACTTTTGCGCCCGTTTTCTTCCCGCCGCTGCTGCCCCTCCCCCCCCAGCGCGACCAGCCCAAGCAAGTTTCCCCTCCCCGCCTCCAAGCTGTCCAGCCCTCCCCGACCCCCACTTAATGGCGGCCGCAGCGGGCACACCAAAGGCAAGCCGAAGGCGAACCAAAGGCAAGCCCGTCTGCGCCCGTCCACGACCCGAACGCGACCAGCGCCAGGAACCCTGGACCTCCGCACCGCCAACGCTACAACCCAGCGGCACTCCATGCACTCAACCCAGGTCGCAACAACAACTGCAAGCTAGCCTCACCAGCCGACACCCACGGACCCTTCAGCTGTCAACGCTGCCGGCACACCTGCAGCGCCGCCAAGACCACGGATCCAGCACAACCCGCCCGCAAGAACACAACTGCACCGAAGACCCTGCAATGCATCCTCCTCAACGTACGATCCCTCCACAAACACGTCACCAAAATCTGGGACCTCCTCGACAGCACCACCCCGGACGTCGCATTCTTCACCGAAACCTGGACCAACACCACCTCGGGACCAGACATCGCCATCGCCATTCCCCAAGGATACAAGAACTCCCGGAAGGACCGCCCCAGCCACCCTGGAGGAGGAATCGCCATTGTCCACAAATCCACCCTCCAACTGAGCACACTCCCCGATGAGCCCACAGACCTGATGGAACACCTACACTTCGAGATACAGGCCAGCCCCACCACCACCCTCCAAGGAACCCTCATCTACCGACCCCCCGGACCCCGCGGATCATTCACCAACTCCATCACGGACATCATCTCCCCGCAGGCCATCGTGTCCACCAACTACACCTTGATGGGAGACCTCAACTTCCACCTCGACAACCAACTAGACCCCAACACCACATCCCTCCTGGACAACCTCCACAACATTGGGCTCCGCCAGATCGTGACCGAACCAACGCACTCAGCAGGACACACCCTCAACCCTCAATACTTTTTTTGGCACTGGGGGTCCCTATGGGACCCCCTGACCAGGCCTAGGGGGTCAGGGTGTTTCTACCCTGCCCCCTTTTCTTTTTTTAATCATGTTATTCCCTTTTTTCTTGTGACTCGGTTTTACTGAGTCACAAGATGGCTGCCAACACTTCTTGGTTTGGAATGTTGACAGCCAATCAAAATGAAGATCGTGATCGGGAGGGTTTGCGAACCCACCACGGTCACCAGATATTAATATTTTTTATTTTTTATTTTTCAGGAACTACTGAACGGATATACACCATTTAAAGCAAAGAGTGCACTCTGGAACAACAGCTACCTCTCTGCCAAATTTGGTGTAATACCGTTCAGCAGTTTGGGCTGTGGCTGTGACAAAAGTTCCTATGGAAATTAACATGGAGAAAATGTGTTTTGGGACCCCCCTTTTTTCTCGGCCCCCGCTTGACAAATCACCCCGAAACTTTCAAGACAGGAGCTGACCGGAGCGCCCCATTAGTTTTGAAAATTTCGCGACGATTCGTCAAACGGCGCCGAAGATATTGGCAAATCAAAAAACACTTTTCCTATTGAAACTAGGTCCTAACTATAACTACCTACTGGCGACTGCCAGTAGGTAATATATATATTATATATATATATATATATATATATATGTGTGTAATTGCTTGCAAAAAGCCAAATTGAGAAAAAGTTAAAAAAAAATAGTTTGAAATGTTATTAAGGCGGAAAGTTCATTAGATTACGTGAACCGAGGAATGCAATTTGTTTCAAAAGGTCATCCCTGTCGTTCATAGCAAAGAGGAATGCCATCCAGTTGAGCAGATCAAAGGAACACATGTGCTCCTCATAATCCGATGCTTCCAGGAGCATATCCGGGCAACTTGCGCGATACTTGATGAAACTCCTTTGCAAGAGGCGATGTGCAGCCTCACAGGTATTCTATTCTGCCAACACTCCAAGTTCAGCCGCACGCATCAAACGGCCATCCCCAGAACAGTCCTGGTCATGGGCCAGCAATGGACCCATTAACAGATCATAATCCAGGTCAGAGCCGGACGCATTGGAGAGGCATAAATCCAAGGCCCAATAGAAAGGGCACAGTCGGCAATAGAACACAGGTTGCACGCAAGTGAAGTAGGCGAAGCAAAAAGGAAGTCCATAACTCACTCAGAGCGTCTCCAATGGCAAACATCCAAGAAGTTGGCACATTCAGTCACGGTACAGCTGCAATTGGCCCGGTCTGTGCAGTACCACAAGATGGGAAGCCATTGCATAACAGGAGCAGAAGTACCAGCATGCCACACGCCAACAAGAGGATCAATGTGAATCCTCCTAATGCGCTGGAAAAAATAGAATGAATAAATGCCGGTATTACTCCAAAAATCATCTGAAAAGATCACACAAGGCCGGATCCCACAAGTTTAAAAAAATGAGCAAGGTCTTCAGTATCAGACGCATTGAATATTTAATGTATTAATTCCCCAAAATGGAGTGGCAGATTGGTGTTTAGCAGTGAGTGTATCTCACTTGCGGTTCTCGCCACCTGCAATTCGAAGGTCTCTCGCGCTGATGCGAAAGCCACTTCTTGTTGAAACAATAGCGCTTTGAGTCTGCTTAGTTTATTGAAATCTGTTTTCAAAGTTGGAATGGAAGGCCAAAGCGAACTATCTACAATCCCATGCGGGGGTGGAAAAAGGACATTGCTGCGAAAAGTAACGCATTGCAAAACCGTTACTATATACAGGATGCCGGCTCTCAAGCCACAGCAGTCATGGTTATTCAAAATAAGATAACTGCCATTTGAAAGCAACGTGAGCGCGGGAATAATTGCTGGGACTGGAGTTCCTTTAAAAAAACAAGCCAGATTAGGCACGGACACGTTACACCCGCCGTGCAATTTAACTTGTTTGCAAAATAAGGAATGTCCTACTGTGGAATCACAGTCCTCCCCTGTTAGGAAAACCTCTGTATCCTCTGGCTGACATCTGTATTTCAAGGGTAAGGACCACAATTCATGAATGAAAGCACTGCCCAGGGGTTCAAAGCGGCCAACCGAGAAGTGTTTCATACAAGAAGTGAACTGAAATAGTGAGAAGGGTAGTGAAATAACTCCATGTATCAACCACACAGCTGAATCAGTCTCTGCCACAGAAAAAGGCAACTGTTCTAATTGTTCCATATGTAATAGCGCATAAGTTGCGTCTTTCATAGACATAAGCCTCTATCAGTCAAATTAAACGGTAAAAACAGTGCAGAAGCATTCAAATAATCCCACTGAACTTTTCCCATTTTGAGCGTTTGTAACGTCCATGCAAATTGCATTACAGAATGCAATTGATTTTGCCCATGATATAACACAGAAACATCATGTTGTGCAATATCAATAACAGAGGATACAATATTATCTAAGGTGTAAATATGGGAAGATAATGTATTGATGCTGTTATCTACAACTGCAAGGACTTTTTCCAAATTGGCTTTTGTCAATTTGGCGTAGAAGTACCGCAGCTTCCACCTGCAGTAATTTCCATAATTCATTATATGCCTCATAAATAAATCGCTTTGATCTAGGTGATTTAGGACCCAAAATAAAATCAGCCAAATTGATGTCACCTGACAAATCTGACAGGTGTTGTTTTACTGATGTATTTGTATTTGGTTTTATATAGCGCCAGAATCGACTCCAAGGAGTATCTCTGCGCTTTGGACGCGGAACAGATTCAAATGCAGTACTGTCAAACTTAAAAGCTAAACAAAGTGGTTTTAAGTAACTTTCTAAAGTGAAGATGGTTCGAACATTCTCTTAAATGTAGGGGGAGTTCATTCCAGTATTTCGGACCAAGATGAGAGAGAGCTTTTCCTCCTAATCTTGCTCTCCTGATTCGGGGGACCTTCAGCAGATGTTTAGTACTAGAGCGTAGGGATCTTGGGGGATGATAAAAAGTGAACTTTTCTGATAAATAACTAGGGCCAAGATTAAACAATGCCTTATGGATAGTACAACAGACTTTAAATTTTATCCGTTGACGTATGGGTAACCAGTGAAGTTTTAAAAGAAGAGGGCGGGAGGCTGATCTAGAAGGCATGTTCAGAACCAGTCGTGCTGTCGTATTCTGAACCACCTGAAGTTTATTAATAGAAGTTTCATTGGCAGAGAGCAACAGACCGTTACAATAGTCTAGGCGACTCAATATGAGTGCCTGAGTCAGAGTCCTTCGAACAGAGTCTGGGAGCAAAGGAAAAACTCGTCGAAGTAGGCCCAAAGTATGGAAACATGTGCCTACGGTCTGGCCAATATGTTCCTTAAATGTAAGGGTACGATCTAAACGGACTCCTAAGTTCTTAACAGAAGTTTTAGGAATGGGAGGTTTTCCAAGATTAATAGGCCACCAATTTGGTGACCATAATAAGGGAGCCTCTCCAAAAGTAATAGCTCAGTTTTCCCAACATTACATTGGAGAAAATTATTTTTCATCCATTGGGAAATGGCACTCATACCCAATGAAAAGGTCTCTTGAACAGTGGGAGTGAGTTCATCGAAAGGAAAGAGTAACTGCATATCGTCGGCATATGATATTGGAATAAACCCATATTTCCTTAGGACATTGGCCAAGGGAGCCACATAGATGTTGAATAAAGTAGGACTCAAACAAGAGCCCTGTGGGACTCCCTTGGACAGTTCCATGGGTGCCGACCGATATGAGCCTATGTTAACCGTCTGAGATCTACCAGATAGAAAGCTTGACATCCACTGAAAGGCGGAGTCTCTTAGTCCCATTTCTCTCAACCTTCTGAGCAAAATTTGATGGGAAACCGTGTCGAACGCGGCAGATAGGTCCAATAGCACCAGAATCATAGAATGGCCCTTGTCTAGAGTCATTCTGATGTTGTCCGTGACTACTAGCAGGGCTGATTCGGTGCTATATTTGGGCCTAAAGCCTGACTGAGAGGAGTCTAGGCAGCCCGAGAGTTCGACATGGTTTGAGAGATGTTTGTTGACATGTCTCTCTATTAGTTTACTCAGAAATGGTAAGAGCGAAATGGGACGAAGATTGGTCAGATCAGTCAGAGGGGCCTTAATGTTTTTGGCGAATCGGCATTATCTGCCAGTGTGAAGTGTCCCAACCACTGCTGACACAATTTCCCCCCCAAGTACGTTGTTACTGAATGAGAATGCGGAAAACCTGTAGTGGTATTAAGAAAACGTAGTTGACATACATTGGAACTTATGGGCCATAACAACCATCCCAAAGGGTCAACATCAGCAACATTTATACTACCATTTCTGAACAGGGCAAGCAGGACATCAATAGTATGATTGCTGTGTTTACGCCATGTATCGTACTCAGCCAATGAAGGAATGGAAGGAACATTCAAATTTTTGGCCGCAGCCAAACCAAAACAAGTAGTTTGCTGCACCGTGTCATTCAAAAACAAGATTTGAGTAGGAATCAGAAACACATGATGCAGAGCTTCAGTTCCTTGGACTTGCCACTCTTTAGTGCCCTAAATGGATTTCATATCAATGGTATTTTTCCAGTGTTCGTAACCACGTATAGCCAAATCAGTTCTAAAGGTATTAGAATAAATTAATTTAGTGTGGGTCAACATACATTTAGATTGAGAAGGCAAATGTAACTTATAGTAATAGGACTCAGGATCGGAGGTATTGTAATCAGAAAAGTATGTGAACTTACTCCGCAGAGTATTAGAAATTCTCTGCAAATGAGTCGGACAATGTTCCCACTGGGTATAATTAAAAAGGGGTCTTAACGTGTTTGTTTTATGCAAGAAGTGATGGCCATAATGTTGATAACAGAACAAATCCGCATAATTGGCTGAATTTAAATGCAATTCTTCAGCATCAAAAGCAGCATAATATTTTAAATCAGAAAACAATGAATGAACTGCCTGAACATCCCAGTTGTCTGAATGTATGTCCTGTGATACCACATCTCCTAGTGAAACGCGGAACATGTATGGAATGTTCAGGACCTCCGTCGGACCATAAATATCGAATGCAACTTTATTCCAAACGATGCCAACAGGAAAGGCCGAAATGTTCACAAGGGCTTGATCTCGTTTCATGATATGGGACGATGTATGGGGAGCCAGAATACCATCAACCAACTTCACAGCAGAACATTCTGACAAATAATGACCATTGATGAGCAAGAAGAACACAATCACAAACCCATTCCACATGAAAGTGAAGATAAGTGTGAGCACTATCCAGATGTATGTCCAGGGAGGGACCAGGTAAGTCTTTTTGAACCAGGAGATGAAAAGACCGGTCCATGTTGGTAGAGTTGTCATAGTTAAGGACGAAGATGAAGAATCATATGAGAAACTTGTACGATCCATGTAATAACCAAGCGCAACATTGGGGGTTGTGCAGCACCATATAGAGAATGGATAGTACTGTCAGGAACGTCAACGAGGACCTCAATAGGAGGAGAATCATACTCGATGTCTACAGTGGAGGAAGATGAAAGGACAACAGGTAGGATGTCAATAGAAGTTACCACACGGGTACTAGTTGAAGACGATGGAGCCATTGGATTCAGCGAAACAGCTCGGCTTGGAATACTGGGAGTCACACTATTCAGTATCGTCCATATGGTGTAGCTTGACATTGTCAATTGAAATAAATCTGTTTTCCTTGCGACCAGGCAAAGGAGTCAGAATCACTGTATGGGTACCATTCAATCCAAGAACTGGGACAGGAGCACGATAAGAGGGATCAAATTCTTTTTTGTTCTCCAACTTTTCCCGTACCAAATCTCCAACTTTAGGAAGCCTGCCAGTAACCAGAATCAGCATCGCCACTTCAGTGGACGAGGGTAAATGATCTGTAGCCAGAATGCCACGGGTCTTTTGTAGTTCCTGCAACATAGTAGAATGATTATGTACGTCAAATGTTGCGGCAGCCGCAACAACATCTAGACCATCAAGGTCTGGCACAAACATTTGAATGCCAAAGAGCATTTTGTATGGGGTCTGTCCACCCAGAGATCTTCTTGGGAGATTATTTAGTGCACGTTGAACTCCATACAAATGAGGCAGCCAATTACTGCCAGTACCTAAGACTCTAGCTGTCAAAGATTGCTTTAAGTCAATGTTCATTCGCTCCACTATAGAATTGCCCTCAGGCCTGTATGGAGACAACAACTGCACCAGCCCCCCCAGAGACCTCATAGCATCCTTGTAAGCCTTAGAGGCAAACACTGGACCTTGGTCAGAATGGAAGGTGCCACAGGTAAAAGTCCTGACAAAGACACGCAAATCTCTAATAACATTTAGAGCATCAGCACTGCGTTGTGGCCAAACCCAAAGGAATCGAGTGCACGAATCAACTGCAACTAAAATATGTTTATATGCAGTGTCAGAAGTCAAAGGACCGCAGTGATCAAGATAAATACAACCAAACGGTTGATTAGAAATATATAGCTGTGTATGCAGTGGACGAGCAACCGTAGATGGTTTAATCTGTTGACAAATGTCACAAGATAGCACATAATTACGGGTTTGTTTGTATAAACCACGCTACCAATAACGTTGTTGTAATATAGGAACAGTCGCAGAAACTCCGGCATGTGCAGAAGCCATGCCTTCATGTGCGGCTATGATCAAAGGAAGTCTGCGAGCCTGGTTGGGAATCAGCGGAACCCCAACGGATGGTATTGTAGCAAATGGGACTTGCTCAGGGGACAAATGATAAAAATACTTAGAAGGGAAACCTTGTGGGAGGTCTGTCCCACCCTTCGTAGCTGCAATCACGGCAAGAATATCATTATCAATCTCAGTCATGGACCTAGTAACTGCTGCTACCTAACATGTGGCCACTGCAGATTTGACTGCCTCATCAGCCAAAAAATTACCAACAGCATGTGCTCCCACACGCTGATGGCCAAGAGTATGAATAACCTGTGTGAGCGGCAAGTGATCTTTAAGTTCCGCCACTCGGACCCAAAGCATTTTATGCTCTATTGCGCTACCTTTAGAGTCTCAATAATCATTCTGAGACTAAAAGAATAAGTTATCATTGAAAGCCTGCACACAGTAGTAAGAATCGCACACAACAAGAGTGTTCACATCTGGATCTGTGAATACTAGAGTTAAAATCAGAGTACGCAGCTCAGCCAATTTAGCCGTACAGTCCCCAAGTGCCTGCGTATGGACTATAGAAGACTTAAACCCACCATTTACTATTGAGCCAGCTACAATAGCGCAAGCCGCTGAATAAGCATGCTTCGACCCAACAGCTGGTTGTGCAGACCCGTCGGTATAGATGATACATTTGTACTGATCCAAAGGAAGCAACAACAACGGAGGAGGGTGAACATGTTCGTATTGTAAAAACTCCTCAGTCTGCAATGAGGGATCAAAAATAAACGTGACATCTGCCGATGCCAAAGAACTCGCCCATTGTATCCAACGGGGATGCAAAGCTTTAGAATTCGGTACGCTCGCCTTAGTCACTGCTTCTAAAGTAGGTACAGGCGAAACCATAAGAATGCGTTTTCCTTGTGCCAGAGAGCGTTCCTTTAGGATTGCCATCTGGACTGCAGTCAACATTTTCTCAATTGTGGAAAACCGCATTTCCGCCGATGTGTACAAATGCGATTTATAAGCTATTGGTACGGTGTCACCTTCATTAAGTGTTATATAAGTGAAGCCTACGGCCCCTGGCACAATTCGTATGACCAAGTTCATAGAATTATCACATGTTAGCAAGAAGTTGGTCGCAAGCAGATCAGACTGCAAAGAAAAAAGAATCGTGGTATGTTCCAGAAGCCAGCTGGCAGACGAAAAAGAGGGTTTTATCAACACATATAGCCGTTTGATATGCTGGGCATAATCAGGAATGTATGTCCTCCTGAAGTTAAAAAAACCCAGCAAAGATTGTAATTTTTTCAATGAAGACGGAGGCTGCAATTGTGCACACTTCTCCAGAAAGTGGTGGGGCCAACCCCCTACCTTCATTGTTGAGTTCGTAACCCAAGAAGAGTACCGCCAAACAAGCGATATGTGACTTGGCAAAATTAAATTTGTAACCCAAGTCTGCAAAAGAGAGGATGATGCGATCCACTCGCACAAGATGCGGGGTCAATTTGTCGTCAGTCAAATAAATGTCATCGACGTACGAGAACGCATCTGGGCCAATGTGGTGTAATAGAGACACAACACGCGCAGCAAAAGCCCCGGGACTGTTCTTATAGCCCATAGGCAAACGGGTAAAGCGCTTCTGATTGCCGACCGCGGTAAATGCAGTCAAGTCACGGCTGGCAGGAGCCAAATTGTGACTATAAAAACCATTGGAAATATCCATTGTTGTTTTGTATTTTTTACGAACAATATTATTCACTAACGCAGAGCTGTGTGTATTTTGTACTCCAAATGTACGAACGTAACTGTTTAAATGTCTGTAATCCAAAACTATACGATATGAACCATCCAGTTTCGATATCGGAAAAAGAGGATTATTCATGGATGAGACACAAGGTTCAATGACACCCTGAAATTTCAATTGGGTCAAAATTTCATTAACAGATGCTTTCGCTTCACGTCTGATAGGATATTGCGCCTGCGGCTGTGGCATAGAACGTAAAGGTAGTTCATGTGCCGGCGAATCTTTATCCCAGCCCACCTGATTACGATACACAGCTGGCGCTAGAGCCAATGCCCCATCAGCTGCATAAGCATCCTTATGCTCGTCAGGGACATAACGGGAAAAACTAGGGTGAATCACGTCCTCCCCTCGAGAAGAAGCCAAAACAAATGTAGGTGACCAATCTTTCTTCGCTAACAAAATGTCATATGAGGAGGTAAGGTTGTCCCAAAAGATACCTTTAATTGTGCGTTTAATATCACCCTCAATTTGAAGGACTATATCATAAAGCCTATCAGGGGGGTGCAACTCGTGTGTCAGCTGTTTCCACTGTGATGAAAATATCAGTTGCTCTCGCCTCCAGACAAGGATGGAGTGCCTCCCGCACTATGGTAACTTCGCCGCGCTGTCGAGGAGTGTTACTGCCCATCTCCAATCGAGGAGCAGGGTTCTCACCGTCTGAGGCATACTTTGCTGTTAAAGCGGCAACTTTCTTCTTCTGAAACGGGGCTCGAAAAGGAGGTAGCCCCTCTGGTTTGGCTTTAACGTCAAACTGGCGTGGAGGATCATGTCTCTGCTGAGTGGTCTCATCTTGTCTGCAATCCTGGCGCTTTCCACCACCGAACTGCGAATCCGATGAGTCTTGTAAGGAACGAGGAGAGCGCAGATCAGACACTTAAAACCTCTCTGGTGTATTAATTTTAGATTGGTCACGGAAATCATATCTATGCTCAGACGCCTCAGGTGTCGGCGAAACAGCACGCAACCCTTGCTTCTGTTGTTGCTGCCGCTGATTTTTATTCCAGTTCTTTTTAGGAAAGACTGGCCGCCAATCCTTCTCAGGTTGGGCCTTCTGTTGAGTTTGCGTAACAGGTTTAAACCCCAGATTATTTCGCCCTAAGGCCTTATAAACTTTAGCTATAACCTTTGGCAATTCACGTTGTTTATGCACGTCAGCTACTGCCTCAAGTCGCTGACTCACCTGTAATCTTACTGCTTTCTCCTTCACATTAGCAAGGATCATATCGGAAACAATAGGGAACACCCCCACCAATCTCATCCCCAACTCCAGGGCCGCCTCTGCCCCGTGTTCGTCTTGAACCTTTTTAATTACGGACGGAAGAACGGTCATGGAGGGGGTGCCAAAGCACAGTGAATATACAGCCGCAAATACTTTCCCCCGGTTGGTACAATCAGCCAAATTGGGAATAAGTCCCTTAGGCAAACTCATGGTAAGGATCCTGTGCTTTTCCACAGGCAAAGTATGTGGAAAGACAGCTTCGAGTTGTTCACATTTCTCTGCTAGCCAGTAAGGGAATTCATCCCTATTCTGGCGTCATTTACCCATCACTGAATTAATCATGATGGGACTAATAACAAGACCACCACCATGTCCAGGTGGTTGAACAGCAGCTCCAGGCGGAGCCACTTGAATATTACGTGACATAGACTGTGTTACAGCTCTATGTATATGTATCAATGATGTATGCAATTGTCTCAGCTCTACGATAGGAGCATGCAGGTAATTTGGATGTGGTGTAAACCCAGCCCAAACTGGCCAGGTGGCCACATCAACTGATAAGGGGCCTAAACGGACCACTGAAACAGGGTGAGGAAGGGCGCCATTAAACCATAAGGTGTGTTGCCAAGCCGTTAACGGAACTTCAAGTACACGATACGCTGGATATTCCCGCGGAACCGCAGAGGCAGTATATTCGTGAAAGAAATTATCATTCCCAATCACTGCCGGAAAGGTAACCCAAGAATAGAAAACCTCGAAGCGGTAGTTTGCATCCGCTTCCACAACAAAAATCAAATCAGCCCCTCCATTAGGGACTCCATGCTGTAACAAATAAGCCGTGACCGCAGCGAGGTTAGGCACCGTAATAGCGACCGCCATTAGACGAAAAGTATCAAAGGAACGGTAGCGCACAAGCGGGTCAAAATAGAAAGAAAAACCTTTTAAAATTCAACCTTGAAAAAACCTATAAATATCAAATACAGGAGGATAAGCCCTCATACCACGGACGTCTCCGGAGCTGGTGGGAGGGTATTGTGGACAAGCACTATTCAGGGGTCTCGCAAATATGTACCGGACCAAACGTTGGTGGCACCATGTTGCAGGGATTCTGCACATACACAGAACTATGCGCAGGAAAGTGGGACCTCGGTGTATATGGGCTAAGCCTTCCCACCACCTTAGTGCCCACAAACCCAGGAATGACTAGCTATAGTGTCTCACTCGCTCTCCTACACACTCATGAAGAAGCAAATGATTAGACACCCCAGAACACAACACTCCCCGATCTCTCAGGAATCGCAGTAACAAGACACACCTTTTCGCTCAACTCTCGTACCTGTCCGCAATAAGAACTGACCGAAACACAAATATAGTTTAAAATGTTTATTTCAACTATTGTGCTCTAAAACGCAGTATACGAGCCACAACCAGCAGCAAAACGCACAATATCAATACGGTTAGCATTGCAGCAAGGCCATATATCATAAGGGAGATGTCATCATATAAAGACAGTGGATAAAGGACTATAAGGCCTAACCACCCTCCCCTTGGTAAGAAGAAATATTATTATATAATAGAAGATCTCTGGGCTTTGTCAGCAGACCCCATACCTTAGTGCCTAGATGGTATATCTACATCATAGGAACTGCATGGCTCTTCTCCCCAGAAAGCTCCCTTTCCAAGTGTCTGTTACCTAAACATGCATCCCCATAATATCAAAGCATGAGTCTCCATCAGCAGCTGTGTTAGCATGTTTTGTCTAGGTGCTAGGGACTGACCAGAACAGAATAACAAGGGGCATTGTTTATCGACCTTGCTCACAGTGTGTAGTAAATAACTCACGTGTCGTAGGTGATGGTTGAGATGAGTTTATTCGCTGACTACATGGTAGCAGAGCCCCCACAGCGCAGGCTCCACAAAACACAGCTCTTTCCTCAACAGTCCCACTGCAAGTGAGATCTCAACACCTAGGTAACCAAATACATTCCAAACAATGACATCAGAACATGTACATTCTCAATTTTCTTGTGTAGAAAAAGGACAAGGGTTGGAGATCTGTGATAAACCTTAGAGAGGTAAATCAGTTCATGGCTTACTGTCATATCAAGATGGAGGGTATCCATCTTATGATAGATATTCTTCAGCAGAAAGATTGATTGGTGAAATGGATACCTACTTCATGGTTTCCACAATAAAGGAAAGTCAGAGATGTCTGCAGTTTTGTGGGGAGGGAAACCTTTACCAGTTCAGGATCCTCCCTTTAGGGTTGACATCTTATCCTTGGTGCTTAACAAAATAAGTGAGACCAGTTGCGAGCTATATTTGAGAGAGAGGAGTAAGAATGACTATGTATCTAGACATTTTCCTTTTCACGTCAAAGCATCAGATAGAGTTGGAGACTCAACTGGCTCTACTGATTGGATTGCTAGAAGGATTGGAATTCATTCTGAACAGGGAGAAAAAGTTGGTTTACGCTCTGAGTCACATATTAGATTCTTTAGAATTTGAAGCAGATACATTAAGTTCTGTTCTGATATTATTCCACAGAAAATAAAGAAGATATGATCAGAAATAAGGTGTATTCGGAAGAAAAAGGAGGTAACTTGAAGATCTTTGGCTCATGTGATTGGTCTTCTTGGTCATCAGGGCAGGCAGTTTTCCCAGCACCTCTGCACTTCAGAACACTTCAGTGATTAAAAGCGGCAGGTTTGCGCAGTGGCCTTGGTATGGTGATTGCATGATTTTTTTAATGGAAGTATAGGCCGATGTGATTTGGTGGTATCAAAATATGTAGTCTTGGAATAGTTGACCAATTTTTGGATTGAAATCAGATTATGCTTATGGCTGAGGAGTCCGTTTGGGTCTTTTGGAGACAGGAGGTTGATGAACAGGCTTGCAGAATTTAAGGAGTCATTAGGAGGATATTCGGTTTGATTGAGGATGGCCAATATTTCAGCATGTTACTATCATTTATGTGGCATCCATTCAAAAAGTGTGTTAGATTTATCAAAAGAACTTTGGAAGTTCTGTCCGGAGCACAAAGTAGCAGCAAGAGTGGAGTACCTTCCAGATCTTTCCAGATCACGTGGCAGATTGGAATTTGTATCAACTGGAGGATTTTATCAACTGCAAGTTGAATTGAGTTCTGTTTTCAATGATATAGAGGGTTCTAATGCATAGGAGAAGACTGAGAAGTCAGATTGTGTTAGTGACACCTTTCTGGAGATCTCAGGGGAGGATAATGGCTAATGTTCCAGTTCTATTTGGTTATGTCAGTGTTTTAAAAAAAAAAAAGTTAAACGTCACACCCACACAGCTAGCAGTAATACATGATTGCATGCATTAAGTAATTTTAATAAAATCCATATCCTCCCCTCAGAAATATTTGAAGAATCTACATTCCGTGGCATCCGTGGCAGAGGAAATATACAATGTATCCTATAAAAAAATGGGGTAGAGCTGAAATGCTCAGGGAGGGACAAACATAAAATTAGGGAGGAAAGCTATCAAATCAGGAGCAGAGATTGAAATGAACAAGAAGCCATCAGATTACAGGCAAGAGCCTGGCCCGTGCTAACTCTATTTAATATTATATACAATGATGTCATTGACAGACAGCCAAATTTGCAAGTAAATTGAACATTTTTGCACACCCCTTCATTTATCATGCCCCTCCGAGGCAAGCTTTGAGAGGGGCACAGATGGTCCTTAGGGCTCTCTGGGATCTACTTATCAGGGGACAATGAGGGAATCCACCCTTCACACCTTGAAGGTATTGCCCTAGAATTGATGGGAAACTATACCTTCTACTCAAATATTGAGGGTTCAATGAAATTAAGTTGAAGGAAAGACACTCTATTTTTTAATCTCAAGTGTGTTTTTTCGAGAAATGTGATCTCATTCTCGTGTTTAAGATAAATTCCATTCCCATAGGTTCTTTAAAAGCTATAGAAATGATAAGACAACTGGAAGACAGAGTTACAGATTTCTGAAGATTATAGGGGGCAAGGGTCTCAAAGAACAGGAATATCTACTGTCAACCATTGTATTACAGTTTGTATCAATATTAGGGAACAGAAATACTTGATAACTCAATTCACAGTATTCAATGCCTGTTGACCTTGGCAATATACAATCTCGCCTGAGATGATCAATGTGCAGTTCTTAATTTGTAAAAGAAGAAGTGCCAATGGCCAAAGCTCTGCTCAGAAGTGGCAGCCAATGCTATTACATGTCGGATGGCTGAATACCAAGGCTGCGTTGTCTGCAATCTACCTCATGCCTCTTTTAGCGCCAACAAGACACTCTTTGCCCCTTTGTTTTACTCTGGCAGGTTCCTGCTTTCTCCCTTTGTGACGGTTTTCAGTCCTCTTTCTTCCTCCTTCTTTACCCTTCTTGTGTTTTTCCCTCTCTTGCTCTCTGTAAATGTTTGATGAGGATAAAAAGTCATGGTCCCCAAAA
Source organism: Calotriton arnoldi (assembly GCA_963921515.1). Taxonomy (NCBI): domain Eukaryota; kingdom Metazoa; phylum Chordata; class Amphibia; order Caudata; family Salamandridae; genus Calotriton; species Calotriton arnoldi. Next base: position 80,844 of record CAWUFW010020433.1, on the reverse strand, counting down.
ATGAGGGTCGGTGGCCCCCACCAGCAACCGCCGGCTCAAACTAAGCACTATCAATGAAGTTCAAGCTTACATTCATCTGATTTGGTTTAGTGGGAGTCTTGCAACTTCTGGCATTCAAGAAGTTTTTACAGCCTCAGTTTAATGCTTAGTAGGATGCATGATGGCCAACAATACAAGGCACTTGGGGGTCGCATAATTTACGTTCAGGAGGTTTTGAACTCTTTTTTCAAATCTCCTGCCTTAAGGCGACAGACTTGCTTCTAATTGTTGTGTGAATTGTGTACAGACTGATATGTCATTTAGTAAGACGTGGTTTGTATTTGGATCTGACATTATATTATCCTCAGAGAATGACCAACATTTCTTTAACAGCTAGTTGAATTTCCTGCTCTCCTTCATCATGCCTGTGGGATCGAGGAGGGTAGAGGGATGCTACCGGGCTTCGGTAAGCCAGTGCAGCTAGACACAGGTAATCCACAGGATACTGATGGATCCATTTCAGGTTGTTTGGTTCCAACAGATCAATCTGTGTTTTTCCTTTGTACTGTATTTTTATGAAGCGTAGTTTTTATCAGTGATACACCATATAAATGTCCGTGAGCAATTAATAATAGCATTATTTTCAGATTATAAAAAGATCTGAGTGTTGGCTTTAAGGTTTCTGCACTCTCTCACTAGCAGATCCTGAGGCTCGACTTAAAGATTAATCGTAAATGATATTCTCAATGAAAATATGTTTATATGGTTCACAACAGGCTGGGGTGAATTTAAATCATTAATATTGCCCTGAGAAAGATGAAGGGCTGGATAGGCCCAGTACACTTAGGAGCTTATTTATAAGCCCCTTGCGCCGCCGGTGCATCATGTTTTGTGTGCAGGAGCCTGCTCCATATTCACCAGGCAGTACTAAGCCACTTTTTTTGCCTTAATGCTGCCTTGTAAATATCGTTATCACAAACAAGAGGGACAGGGGCTTGGTAGGTCCAGCATACAGGCCCCTAATAGATATGGCAAGAACAAAAGTATGCAGTTCCTAAGGAGGGCGTGGAGGGGGTGGGGAAGGGGAAAAGAAAAGGAATGGGATGTGGGGTGTTCCAGGTACAGAAAGGAAACTATAGATGGAGTAGCTCCAATAAGGAGCAAGGGCCCTCGCACACCCCGAAGGGAGTTATACTTCATCATACGGCAGCTCCTCGTTGGGCCGGCGCTCCAATGCTCAACGGGCCCCATGGGGGGGCTCTTTGCCGGAGGTCTTCTCTGGTTGCCGATGTGAAGCTAGATGGTGATGTGTGGGCGTATGTGTAGTGAGTAGAGGTGGGAAATAAAAGGTGTGGGTTTAAAAATAGCTAGGGGATTCCAAAACCAATTTTATTCACTGGATTCCTCTGCTACCAATAAAAACAACCGACTGTCAAAGTCGTGGCTGTCAAGGAAAATTATACCTGCTGCAGCTCAGAGTGGTCTGTGTAGGGTGGAGATGGTCGACATGTTTCATGCCCAAAGTCGTCCAATAGGATCTGTGGCATTTCTTCAGGACCGGGGGATCCCCATCTACTTAAATAGGGACGGTCAAAAATGTGTGGAGGGAGATCACGTATCCTGTGATCTGGACTCAAATCGTAGTCCTGTGTGAAAGTGCAAGTATAAAAAATAGTCTACCTTCTGGAGAACACCTAGAAGGGGATGTAGATACGACCCCAACTGTGACGTCCATGCATTGGCGAGGGAAGAGCAACTCAGGACGAGGTCCTCCTCGGCGTGGGACCTACCCACATGTGGACATCAGCGGGGATCAAATGTAAATATCGTTCCCTTTAACGCAGTTTTCTGTGTTAAAGGGGCATACAACAGGTGTTACTGGGGGCGTTGCTAGCAACATCCATGGCTTATTAACACTGCCCCAGATTTATGAGAAATCGTAACTCTCAGCGCCAAAAATGCATGCCACCCCTCCCCCAAGGGAGGCACAACGAGAAGAAATATCTTTATTTCTCCTCGTTTTTCCTTTTTCTATGTGTACTGCATTATGCAGCACACATAGGAAAATGCCTCTTGTGATTGTTTTGTGCAGGATGTTTCCCTTCCTGCACAAAAAAATCATCTCCGCAACCCAGGCACCCTTGCACCATGGTGCGCCAGGGCAGGGGAAAAGGACAGGAATGTGTCCTATTTGATAGATACAGCACATTCCTGCCCTTTTCTTTTGCCGTAGGGCAGTACAGCAGGAAGGCCTGCTGCACTGCCCTACGGCAAAAACTCATAAATGAGGCTCTTGGGGGATTATTTATAAGCCCCTTGCCCCGCCGGTGTGTCCGTTTTTGTTCCATATTTACCAGGCAGCACTAAGCCACTTTTTTTGGCTTAATGCTCCATTAAACCATTCCCTTTGATGCAGTTTTCTGTGTTAAAGGGGCGTGCAATGGGTGCTGCTTGGGGCATTCCAAGCAACATCCATGGCTTTTTGACACTGGCCCAGATTTACGAGAAATCCTAACTCTGAGGCAGTGCCAAAAGCGTACGCTTCCCCAGGGGAGGCATAAGGCAGGCACAACAAGAAGAAATAACTTTATTTCTCCTCGTTTTTAGGTCTCGCCTAGGCAGCGCATGCGCTGTCTCTCCGAGACATCAAGTAATCTATATGTTGGGTGAAACTCCGCCTATTGCCGGGTAATATCTCCTGCTGCTCGCCATTTGTTTAACGTTGGCATACCTCTTGTTAGCTGGGTTTTTACTGGCTGTTGATCCGATACTGACTTCCGTTTAGTCCGGAAGCAGCAGCGCCTAACTACTGTTTTCGTCCGCTTTTGTGTTTGAAGTGTGTTTGAGGGGAACTTTCTTTTACGTTTTTTGCAGCCCAGCATGCAGAGTTGCAGTTAATATAGTAGGTACACTCGTAACATTGACGTTCTTGTACGCTGGACCTTTAAATCCTTTCATGCTAGCGTAATAGGTTATCGTCATCACCCTCCGTGGGTGGCCCCCAGCAGCGCGGTTGCATTCGGTTAGATAAAATGGAGATCGCAGCATGCTCCATAGTGGTTTGTATACCGGGCCGCAGGCGGAAGCAGTATGGTATTTCTATATTTTTGGGAATGTCTTGTATGTAGTGTCACCTTCGGGCATTTATCTTGAAGCACAATATCTACTTTTCATCACAGTGCACTGGATAACGCAGTTACGGTAAACTCTGAGTTGCAGTTAGTATAGGAGGTACACTCGTAACATTGACGTTCGTGTACGCTGGACCTTTAAATCCTTTCATGCTAACGTAATAGGTTATCGTCATCACCCTCCGTGGGTGGCCCCCAGCAGCGCGGTTGCATTTGCAGTTAATATAGGAGGTACACTCGTAACATTGATGTTCTTGTACGCTGGACCTTTAAATCCTTTCACGCTTACGTAATAGGTTATCGTCATCACCCTCCGTGGGTGGCCCCCAGCAGCGCGGTTGCATTCGGTTAGATAAAATGGAGATCGCAGCATGCTCCATAGTGGTTTGTATACCGGGCCGCGGGCGGAAGCAGTATGGTATTTCTATATTTTTGGGAATGTCTTGTATGTAGTGTCACCTTTGGGCATTTATCTTGAAGCACAATATCTATTTTTCATCACAGTGCACTGGATAACGCAGTTACGGTAAACTTCACTGAATGTAATCGGTAAACGCCAATCATGGCATGTTTATGTTGGTTACACTGGGATGAAGCGTGCATCATGTTTTTTAACTCGAGCAGTATTCTAATTGTCATTGTGGAATAAGCTTTAGGCTTCACAGGGAAATGTGATCATGGTAAACTTCACTGAAAGCAATTGGCAAATGCCGACCATGGCGTGTTCACGGTTCTTACATCGGGATTAAGATTGTAAGGTTTTAAACTCGCGCAGTATCATGGTGGCCGAGACCATCTGGGTAGCTGTGTATGTATGGCCGAGCGCTCTCAGCATAGGGAGTGCATGTCATTTCAAACACAACAGCTGTATTTTTAAGCCCAGATTTCGCATGTATTAACTTTGTTCAGGCTCACCACGACACACTGAGGCTCAATTCAAGTGGTCTTCAGCGCCTTCTCTCATTGCTCCCCACAGTGCTACTTGTGAGGATGATGATGATATCCCAAAGGAGTGCAATGGGGGTGTGGCTGCTGATACTTTGCCCTCGGCATGAGCTGCAGGTGGCTGCAGCCCGGGTAGGAGCTGCTGAGCAAAAGGTTCCTCCTCAACTTCGACAGACTGGTGAGTGGGCTTTGAGGTGCTTCTGTCATAGTGGCTAATAATTCATACCTGCTATTAGTGCCCAGAGGAGAGCAGCTCCTTTCAGAAAAAGTCCCATCCCATTGGTACCGAAGACATGGCGAGCCTGTCCAATCCAGTCCACAGTCCAGTCCAATCCAATCCTCTGCATCATTTAATTGTTCTGTGCTTCTGGTTCTTGTGACGCACACTTTGGGACATGCAGAATTTTAATCTGGATTGTTTGTTTGTTTTTACCAAAACTCTCCTTGTATTTCTGCCACGGAACTCGAAGTACGTCTAGGTGACCAAACAAACATATAGAGTGTCACTGAATCAACTATTGACAATTGACATCTCCTAAATTTAAATATTGATCACGCAAGCTTAGCATTATAACCCATCCACTTTACAGTGTCTCAAAAATATTTAACAATCACGACATTGCCCTGTTTGGGCGACTTTTTGAGATGCACTTGACATCATGTGTCAGTAATGAATTTCATGCAGTGGCTAAAAACTGAGGACATTTATGGTTCCGAGGAAGAGGGACATCTGACAGAAGCTGGAAGATGCCCTCCCCCCCCACCATTTCCAGGGTACCCCTGCTCTGTTGAGAGCTGTGAGAACTGTCAGGTGTTTGACGTAGAAGCCTCCGTTCTCATATACCACAGGGCTGATAGCTGTGGAGCATTTCAAGGCCCACCCAGGGTATGCCTGGCCTCTTACACCCTTTTATTTTCAAGTGTAAACCTTTATGGTCGCAAACAGTACAAGCATTTGCAGTGCAATAGGTCTCGCATTTATGCGAGTTGAAGCTATTGGCATTGTCGATGACAATGCCTTTTATTTATGTTTTAAAAACCAAAACATAAATAAAAGGCATTGTCATTTACAATGCCAATAGCTCAAACTCACGTAAATGCGAGACCTATTGCATTGCAAATGCTTGTTCCTTTTTCTATGTGTGCTGCATTCTGCAGCACACATAGAAAGAGGAAAAATCCTCTTGTGATTGTTTTTGTGCAGGAAGGTTTCCCTTCCTGCACAAAAATAATCATCCCCGCAATGCAGGCACCCTTGCACCATGGTGCAAAGTTGGTGCCCGGCAGCCCATTGTGCACCAGCGCTAGGGAAAAGGACAGGAATGCACCGTATTTGATAGATGCAGTGCAGCAGGAAGGCCTGCTGTGCTGCCCTACAGCAAAAACTCATATATGAGGCCCTTAGTACCTGAACCTGCAAATTTCTCACTGATATTTGTAGCAGGGCCTAAGCTCCCTGAGCAAGCGTAATGAAGTTTCTGAATTGAGGATGGAGGCGGGAATATTTGAATTTCAATTCAGAGGATAAATACGTCACAGAACAGATGGGGTTTTCATTGGAATTCAGGCATGTTTAGTTGTCACCTGTGAAAATGGCTAAATTCTAGAGCTTCTGAAAGTAGGATTCAGACTTAAATCATTTTACACGCTATTGAGAAAGCAGCATACATCAGGATGGGCAATAAAATGAGGGTTATAGAGGAAGAACATAATAAAATAATTGGGGGAGTCGGGATGGACCTGCAGGTTATTTGAGAACTTTGAATTATGTATATCATCAGCATATAAATACTCTTTTGGAGATCCATGTCCATTTTAGCAACCTTGAGGCCATATTCATGTACATTTGAATATTTGAAAACCAGATGTGGTTGCACCTCTTGCTGCTCTGGGCTATCAGCTGCACTCAGTTTGGATTTGAAGGTAATTCTTTTGAATGTGTTTCGCTTTCCCCCGCTGTTTGATTTACAGATTTCTGCTCCCAGACTGGCATAGTTACTGTAAGGAGCCTAGGGCATTTTTGCTCTATTCCTAGGCCTTTTGCTTTTTTGACATTAACGTTCCATCAGATAGGACAATGCCCTTTTGAAATTGCAGCCTATCCTTCTGGGCACAGAATTATTCAATAGATAGAAGAGAACCATATATTATGATGGCAGACTTCAGCTTACTGACACAAATGTACGTTTTTTCGCTGCATTAATTCGTGGGCCATACTTTAAAACATTATGTTTGACATTAATTAAAGCTGAACTTCTTTATAAAAGTGGTTCCATGAGTTTTCATCCAGTGTTTTATGTATAATCTCGTCTGGGGTTGTTCAATTATATAAGTATTCTTTTTGGTTTAACGTGGATGAGAGCTCACACCTGTTGATTAAAAATAGCAAAAGGAACATCCTATTTTGTGTCCATGAAGAATGCACCCTAACCTCAATGAAAATAAAGTATTGTATAAGACGTCTTTGTTTTTTCTGGGAAGATGAAGGTAGGTAGAGAGCTTCACAAATACTACTGCACCTTGAAATTTATTCAGAACTCTCGCCAAAAAATCAGAAAAACACTATCACGAATTGAGAGGGAGATCATTTAGGAATGGTTTAACTTACACACTTATTAGGTTACAGCACAGTCCAAATTAATCTCTGCTTAACCCATTGCAAAAGCAGCAGGGCATTCCCGGAGAAATGTGTGATACATTCAGATAGAAGCAACCAATATTAAAGTTAAGAAAGCATTACAATGAAAAATCGCAAATAAATTTAGAGAAATGAAAAAACATAACATGAGCAAAAAAACATAAAGAGGCTTATGAACAAATGGATTTTTGAAGGTTCAAAGCAAAAAGTGTAGCGTATTAAACATTCTGCAGTAGCAGGTCACAGGGTTTGCACAAGATGTGTACTAACCCACTTTTACGAGTTGGGAAAGGCTTTCAGACGAGGTTTTTTCAGACTCACTATGAATCGCAATTAAGAGGTGTGTGAAAGAGGTGGCCCCTGAGAATCGCACTTTGCAGTGGCATGTATCCAAAATGGCTGATGTATTTGCAGGTTCAAAAAATTGCAAAATGAATTATGCATCAGAGAGGTAAAATCTGCTTTACATATTTTTTAAATGCAGCATTTGTGCCACTAATCATCATACTTAAAAAAAAAAAAGGTTTCCTGTGTGAAAAAACACATGCAAGACTGGTTGTCTGCTGTCCCATGCAGGCCACTATCCCTGTATTGACAGCCAGTCACAGGGCATCTCAAGTTGCTACCTGCCTAATTACTTTTTTCATTAGGAATGAGGTTTTGTGACCTCTTGCAAATGTGAAATTTGATATGCACCCTACTAGCACATAGGTCACCATTGCAACTTGCATACCAATTCACAAATCAGCTAATGTTGAAACTGCACATCCTGGTTTGAGAATGGGTCGTAGTACAATGGTTATTCAGTCTATGTTTTTGGTGCTAAAAATCTTGTAGGAAGGCAAAGCTGAATGTTGTAGCTCGGCAGAAACTGGGCATATTCACTTTGAGGTCTGACTGCAGCTTTTTCCTACTTCTCTTAAGGTAAAAAATATGAATGAAATGTTTCTTGGTGCTGCGAAAAGCACTTCTGGTCTCATATAGACCCTAGGTCCTTATTGCAGGCTTCTGGGCACCAAGTCTTTCTCCAGCCAGGACTACGTCAAGGAGCTCTGCAAGCGACTCACAATTGCACAACTGGATCTTCTTATAGGAAGGAGCCGTTCTACCTTTTGCATCTCTAAACAGGATGACGACCAGATGAAACAACGAATTAAATGTTAGCAAAAGTTATTGAATTTAGAGTTCACATAATGACATCTATGTCAAAAAGCCAAGAATTCATGGCTCTAGATGGTGCCTATCTTTCTACTTAAAGGACGTAATGCCCACAGCGATGGCATGTTTCATCATCTGACTTACTCTTGCAGCTTAGTCTGGATGCACTAACCAGGGTGGGCTGCCGGTGAGCCAGCAGCACTTAGTTTCATTGGTTCTAAATACACCCAATTTATAGTAATATACTTTTTAAGTTTCAAAAGTAAGTTTATTTAAGATAATATTTAGTCAACAGTACTTCATACAATAATGAATTAAGAAATAGTAATTAAAAATATAGAATATTAATGATACATAATAACATTGAAGTTGAGAAGTAAATCGCATTTGAAAGTATTTAAAACCACAAATAGAGAAAATCTGGTTCATATTTAACATAAAATAGTATACAAGGGCGATGCAATGTTCCTTGAATATATTATCATCTGTATATTGTCAAAAGAGGAGAAAAAGATATTAAACAATATTAATACGAGTTAAAGGAAGTCAGGGAGGCTTGAGAACTTGTAATGAAGGTTTGGGAAGAAAGGATTTTTTCGCACTGCTATCCAGGAATTGTGTAACAGGGAGCCACAGGTGCAATCGTTTTGCGGCAAGCGACATTGGATAGACAAGAGTTGTGTCCAATCTGTGATTGTGGCAAATAGCATACCACCAGGCGAGATAGGACAACTTGGAGGTATCCTTCCAATTTTTTGTTATCTGCTGAAAGGCGACTGCTAATAGCAAATCAATGATCCGTACTCGTGAAAGCGATATCTGCCAATCAGGTGATAAGCTTCCTAAAATAATATTGATAAAGGACAGGGGAACTGTGGTGTTAAAAATGGTGTTGATTTGAGACCAAACCTGTTCCCAAAACTTAAAAACGTATGGGCATGTGAAAAGCATGTGTTTTAAATCAGCAATATTATGAGAGCAAGTCCAGCATGTGCTGGGAGTAGCAGCATGGATCCTGTGTAGGTGTGCGGGTGTGATAAGCAGGCTATTATAAATGAAAAAAATTGTTTGGGTGGTACTCGCCGCTCTAGAGGATTTCCGTATTTTGGACCATATTTTATTCCATAAAGAGATAGACCAGTCGACATCTAAATCAGTCTCCCAGGAGATTTCTGTTTTAGATTTATCTCTATTTGTAATGGACCGCGTTAAGCTGGAGTAGATAGTAGAGGCCTTCGGATGTGTACGTAAAAAGCTGTTGGAAATGTTAGGAGATGGGGAGGAAGAAGTAGATGTTTGTGGGAGTTGATCACATGTGGCTAAAATCGCAGCCTGTAGGGTTATAAATTTATGTTTGAATGAGGTAGGGACGCGGTAGAGATCCTGTATTTGTGAAAATTGAAGGGGGATGCCTTTGTCAAATAATTGGTGTACCCAAATTAAGCCCTTATTTCTCCATAGTTTCCAGTATACAGGTTTGTTTTAATTAGTATAAGTTTATTATGCCAGATTGTGGAATTGAAGATAGTACTAAGATCATGCGGGGGTACAGAAAGAGTGGCTGGTATTAGTTTACATGAATGCTTGATTACTGGTGTGTGATTTGTTTGCGGTTTGCGGGTGAAAGAAAGGTATTCTTGGAATGAAAGACGTTCAATAAAAGAAGCCTCAAGATCAACCCACAATGGGTTATTGGGTGATTGGTCAGAGAGCCAGTGTGATAGATGTTTCAGCTGAAATGCTTTGTGATATCTGGAAAAGTGGGGGAAGTTGACGCCCCCTTCTGATTTTGGTCTCGTTAGTTTTTGTAGTGCCATCCGCAGTTTTTATTGTTCCATAAGAATGATATAAGTACAGAATTAATCTTTTGGAAGTATTTGGCTGGTATAGGTAACGGTATATTGGAAATAATATAAAGGACTATGGGGGTGAGCATCATTTTGATGGTGTCCATACGACCCCACCAAGAGAGATGAAGCGGATGCCATCTTGCAGTGAGAGTTTTTAATTTGTCCAGACATTTATCTAGGTTGAAAGATATAGATGTATTTATGGAGGGGGAGAACCAAAGTCCAAGATATTTTATATGTTTGGAATTCAATGTAAACTTGGAGATCTGAAAGTCCTCTTTAAATGTGCATTTGGTTAGTGGCATGATCTCACACTTGTCAGTGTTTAATTTGTATCCTGATACCAAACCGTAAGCTTCAACCTCCTGCAAGAATGAGGGAAGTGAGGAACGCGGCTGAGAAAGGAAGATCAATACATCATCCGCATACGCTGCTAATTTGATATGTTGGGATTGGGAAGTAAAACCCGTAATGGAATGGTTCTGTCTAATTCGGGAAAGAAAAGGTTCCAACGCTAAATTAAAAAGAAAAGGAGATAATGGGCAGCCTTGACGGACGCCTCTTTGGAGAGTAAAGTAAGGAGATACAAGACCATTGGAAGAAATGGCTGCCTTGGGTTCTGAGTAGAGTAAAGTAATCAAGGAGATAATTTTTGGACCAAAGCCGAACCATTTAAGGGCATGAAAAATAAATGGCCATGAGACCCTATCAAAGGCCTTCTCCGCATCAAGAGCGATTGCAGCTAGTGAATCTGAGTGTTGAGGATTTCTAGATAAAATATTGAAAAATAATCTTGTGTTGTCTGTTATGTTGCGTCCCTTGACAAAACCTGATTGCTCTTTACCAAGCAGCAGAGGAAGATGCGGCTCTAGTCTTATAGCTAATGCTTTCAAAAAGATTTTATAGTCTACATTGACTAGCGAAATAGGTCTGTAATTTTTACAATATCTGTGGTCTTTGCCTTCCTTTGGTATTAAACATATCAATGCCTCTAAAAAAAAGCCTGATGAATTACAAGAGGAGGTGAAAGAAGAGATGAGAGTATGTAAGTATGGAATGAGCATTTGGGCAAAATATAAGAAAAACTCAACTGTGAATCCATCCGGACCTGGAGCTTTATCTGTTTTGAGCGTCTTTAGTGCAGTTAGTAATTCATCTTGCGTAATATCGGATTCCAAAGTGTCTAAATTTGAAAGAGGGTTGTCAGGTTTCTGAATATTGGAGAAATATTGAGAGATGGCTGTATTCGAGGGTATATTTTCTGGTGTATAAAGAGATTCATAGAAACGTACGAATTCCTGAAGAATCTCGGAATCCTTATATTTCGGTATATGGTTGTCAGATATAACAGAGTCAATATGGAGTCTGTTCTGTTTAATCTTATGATAGTTGGCTAATAACTTGCCTGATTTGTTTTGCCCCCGTAGTACTTCGCACTCGTTTTTAATAAAAATAAGGAGGCGCTCTCAGTTTAAGATTTTTTAAAAGCGATCTTTGCATTTATAAGATCTTCAAGGCTGGTTTTCGTTTTAGAAGTATAAAAAGCATGTTCTAATGTTTTAATTTTGGTAAAAAGTGCATTGTGGGTATTTTTAAAAGATTTGCGTTTATTCGATGGATATCTAATAATAAAATCTCGGGCGGTGGCTTTAAAAGCATCCCAAATTGTACTGAAGGGAAGGTTGCCTGACAGATTAATTTGAAAAAATTCCTGGATAAAAATAGTGAAGGAAGTCTTAAAATTAGAATCGAGAAGCAAGGAGTTATTAAAACGCCATTTTTAGGGGGATGCAGATTGTTGAAGGATATCTAACTGGATCATAACAGGAGCGTGATCAGAGATGAGAATGGGCCCTATGTCTGCTGAAAGTATAGATTGGGTGATGTTGTGTGTAATAAAAATATGGTCAATTCTGGATTGTGTATGATGTGGTGGAGAAAAAAAGGAGTATTCTCTCAAGGACGGGTTACAAAGTCTCCAGGCGTCGACCAAATTCCTCTGTTCGATAGTTCGTAAAAAGGCTTTGTGCGGTTTATTTGGGATGAAGGGAGTTTTGGAGTTCCGATCAAGGAAGGGATCAATTACTTGGTTGCAATCGCCTGCAAAAATAAGATTTTCTGTGGGCTGTTGTAAAAGTATTTGGGATATGTGGGTCCAAAAGGGGACATTGCCATTGGTGGGAGCATATATGTTGAATATGGAAAGGGGAGTTTTCCCTATCAAGAGATTGGTAAGTAGCCACCTACCTTCATTGTCTGATTGCTGAGAAATGAGTTGAACATTTAATGCTTTATGACATAAGGTTATGACACCATTCCTTTTACCGTCTCCCGGTGAGAAGAAGATTTCTCCCACCCAATTCCTCCTAAGCTTTAAGGATTCACTTTCCGTAAGATGTGATTCCTGTATTAAGGCTATGTTAGCATCCAGTTTGGATAAGTGAGAGAGGACTCGCTGCCTTTTAATTGGGGAATTTAAGCCATTGACATTCCAAGTGACAATTTTTAGGAACATATATAAATCCAGTAAAATGCCGATTCATTTGAACCAATAACAATATATATATAATTAGATAAAAAACCTGAGATAATTACGAAATAAAACATTATAAAAAACATTTGATAAGTATGCAAGTAGCATATAAAGCATATAATGTATGTAAAAGAAAGATCTGTATATATCATTTGAATAAACTGTATAATGAGTATGAAGTCCAGAATTATAGCAAACAGCTTGAAAGGAAAGCAAGAAAAAAGACCGGAAAGAAACAACATTGGAGAAAAAAGAAAATTATGATAGGAGTATGTATGATAAAGAGCAGGAAGAGAAGATACGAGAAATAGGGTGAAGACTGTGAGAAATAGTAGAAGAAGAAGTACTGGAGACATACTTACATGAAATCAAAACAATGGGATGATGGGTGGGGGGGAAGACCACACAGAACGATGACGTACCCGGACTCCATGAGGTAAGGCAGGGAAAATCCCGGGATATAAACAACAAACAAGACGGAAATGACAAGCGTACGTAACTGGGTCCTGTGTGAAGAAAAAGTATTGGTTAATACTATCTAGATAAAACATGGCATTCCATAACTTGAGATCAGGTATTACAAAGTTATAGTCTACATTGAAAACGTAATTAATAAAAAATCAACAAACCAACATATTGTAATAAAAAAACATATGCATATGTATGCTTTTACAAGTAACATTTCACGTTGAAAATCTAGGCGTTGTTGAAAATTTATAATGGGATAAGAGTTATTTGAATCTGGCGTTGGAGATGTCCATCTGCTCCGGGCATTGTGCATTTATGAAGCTCTTCAGTTTTGTTGTATCCTCGTAGGTCTTGGTGCTGTTATTAAAGGTGACCTTGAACAGGCAGGGGTGAAACAACCCAAAGCGAGCACCAATAGAACGCAACGCTGGTCGCATAGCAAGAAATTCCTTGCGCCTATCCACCGTGGATTTGGCATAATCCTGTGAAAAGAATAACTGATGACCTGAGAAGGAAATACGTTTCAGAAGCTTAACTGCGGAAAGTACTTTGAGAAGATCTGTGTACTCAAGGAAGTATAGTATGACTCCTCTCGGCCTCTTCATGCTTGATGATGGTAGATGTGGCGGGCCCAATCTATGAGCTCGTTGAATATTGAGAATGATATCCTCCGGCAAATTCAGCAATGTTGGTAAGACTTTTTGAAAAAAGGAGATAGGATCTGACCCTTCCACACCCTCCGACAGGCCATAAATGCAGAGATTGTTCCGTCTGCTTCAACTTGTTTTTGCAGCGACGTAATCTGTGAGTGAAGAACATCAACTTTAGTGAATGATGCATTAAGAGTATCTATGTTATGTTCAACTTTGGCAACCCTTTCTTCCAATTTTTCCCAGCCGTCTGTTAGGATTTGTATCTTAGAATTTGTCTCTTCGACAAAAGGTCTTAAGGCTCGAATTTCCTCCAGAAGAAGATCCATGGAGACAGACGATGATTGCTTCGGTGGAGAAGGGGGATCCTTTTAAGACGCTTAGATGTTGCTTTATTCAGAGTAGAGGAACCACTGGTTGCAACTGAAGAAGCCGCTGCCTTGAGTGTTGTTTCTGTGGAGACCTCCATTTGAATGGGTTTTGTTTGCGACCTTGAGTACACAATAAACCTGCAATTCAAGGGTGTCTGTACTGCAGATATCTTTTTTAGCCTACCCATGCATGAAAAGGAGACAAAAGCTACAGATAAGAGGTTGCGCAGGCGTGGAAAAAGTACTTGAGTGAGGAGGTGGTTAGCTTCAGCTTTAATAGGTATTGAAGTAAATGTGTGAGATATGAGTCACCTCTCTTTGGAAGTCATGCAACATATTTCACCTCAGAATCTGCTTCAGATTTGTAAAACAACAAGGCTATTGATAGAGTATGCAAAAACCAATTGCGGTAGTCTGAAGACTTATGATATTAAGACAAGCGGTTTTTTATATAATTTGAGTAAAGAGAAATATAAACTGCAGAGAGAGTCTTGTTGGAGCATATCACCTCATTCTAGAGTGAAAAACTGCAAGGTATAGCGATGAAGTGGTACATGCTTATAGTAATATACTTATTGTTACATCACTATCTCAATTTCTCATATTTATTTCAGGAGAGTGCAGGGACCGGGAAATAGAAAGTTAAAAAAGTAAACATTTAGCCCTACGTGTAGCAACAGTCAATCAATCAATCAGGGGTTTGTTAAAGCGCGACTACTCACCCGTAAGGGTCTCAAGGCGCTAGGGGTGGGGGGGTGGCGGTGCAGGTTCCATCCATCAAGGAGGGGGTCTGTCGAAGAGCCAGGTTTTGAGGTTTCTTGCGAAGATGGGGAGCGATGTTGTCTGTCTGAGGTGGAGCGGAAGGGCGTTTCATGCTTTGGCCGCGAGGAAGGAGAAGGAGCGGCCTCCCGATCTGGTCTTTCTGGTGCGGGGGACCACGGCGTAGGAGAGCTGGGCTGATCGTAGGGTCCTTTGGGGTGCGTGGAATTTGAGTCGGCTGTTCAGGTATGCTGGTCCGGTGCCGTGGAGGGCCTTGTGTGCGTGGGTGAGCATCTTGAAGGTGATTCTCGCCTCGACAGGGAGCCAGTGGAGTGTGCGCAGGTGCTGGGAGATGTGGCAGTGTTTTGGCAGGTTGAGGACCAGTCTTGCAGCGGCGTTCTGGATGTTCTGTAGCTTGCAGGTGAGGTTTTTGTTTATTCCGGCGTAGAGTGCGTTGCCGTAGTCGAGTCTGCTGGTGACCAGGGCGTGAGTGACGGTCTTTCGGTGTTCGAGGGGGATCCATTTGAAGGTCTTACGAAGGAGGCGGAGGGTGTGGAAGCAGGAAGATGAGACAGAGTTGATCTGGCGGTCCAAGCACTAACAGTAAAATGTTTGTGCTTTCCAGGAGCCTAGTGCTGGTCTGTGGCATTCCTCAAGACATACATATCAGGCATCCTACAGCCCGAGGACTAACCTACTATGTCTCTGTGTCTAGGTAGGTGTGAGCTAATGTAAGGTGATAGTGTAGAAAATTAGAAAATATGACCAGTGACAGTTATTAGTTTGGTAAATTAGAGAGAATGTGCTCTCACAGGATCAGAGTGCTAACCTGTAAGTAGGACACAAAATGCATGATTCATCATGATATTACCTTCTTCTTAACATAGTTCCAAGTAAATTGGTCCTCCGAGAGGGCACATTTTAGCACAGTTTTTCTATGATCTTCTTATCCATGATTGTAGGGCTATTCTTGCCAAAGTTTAAAATGGAAGCCATTACATTACATGGCTCCGTGCAGTAACATACATTATCAGCCTGCACGCACACAATAAATTAAATTGGTGTCGGTACACAACATGAGGTGTGGGGCAAGTTAAATGAGTTATATTGCCTCTCATTCATGTTCTAAGATAAACGCCATGTCATGCTGTCATACAGTACCAGTTGCAAAAACAAGCTAAAGAAGGGTGATGCCCTGAAACCGGTCCCAGGATGCTTGTTTCCGGTCCAGGGAGGACCTGGCTTGGCAGTTCGGGCTGGACTGTTCCCACAAGGAACAGGGTCAAGACTGATTTGCATATGGCTGGGTCCAAACTGGGGTGGTGTGGTGAGCAAAAGAATGATGGATTTAACCCAGATCCTTGTGACTGGGGGTGAATGTTTGCATTGTCCAGCATTCCGTCCATTAATTGTTTCTTTTGCATTTGTCGCCCTAAGTGGGAAGGGTATGCCCAGACGTGGGTCCCGTGCTCACTACACCACTGGATTCAAGCTAGCCTGGCTGAAGAAGGGTGATGCCCTGAAACCGGTCCCAGGATGCTTGTTTCCGGTCCAGGGAGGACCTGGCTTGGCAGTTCGGGCTGGACTGTTCCCACAAGGAACAGGGTCAAGACTGATTTGCATATGGCTGGGTCCAAACTGGGGTGGTGTGGTGAGCAAAAGAATGATGGATTTAACCCAGATCCTTGTGACTGGGGGTGAATGTTTGCATTGTCCAGCATTCCGTCCATTAATTGTTTCTTTTGCATTTGTCGCCCTAAGTGGGAAGGGTATGCCCAGACGTGGGTCCCGTGCTCACTACACCACTGGATTCAAGCTAGCCTGGCTGAAGAAGGGTGATGCCCTGAAACCGGTCCCAGGATGGTTGTTTCCGGTCCAGGGAGGACCTGGCTTGGCAGTTCGGGCTGGACTGTTCCCACAAGGAACAGGGTCAAGACTGATTTGCATATGGCTGGGTCCAAACTGGGGTGGTGTGGTGAGCAAAAGAATGATGGATTTAACCCAGATCCGACTGGGGGTGAATGTTTGCATTGTCCAGCATTCCGTCCATTAATTGTTTCTTTTGCATTTGTCGCCCTAAGTGGGAAGGGGTATGCCCAGACGTGGGTCCCGTGCTCACTACACCACTGGATTCAAGCTAGCCTGGCTGAAGAAGGGTGATGCCCCTGAAACCGGTCCCAGGATGGTTGTTTCCGGTCCAGGGAGGACCTGGCTTGGCAGTTCGGGCTGGACTGTTCCCACAAGGAACAGGGTCAAGACTGATTTGCATATGGCTGGGTCCAAACTGGGGTGGTGTGGTGAGCAAAAGAATGATGGATTTAACCCAGATCCTTGTGACTGGGGGTGAATGTTTGCATTGTCCAGCATTCCGTCCATTAATTGTTTCTTTGCATTTGTCGCCCTAAGTGGGAAGGGTATGCCCAGACGTGGGTCCCGTGCTCACTACACCACTGGATTCAAGCTAGCCTGGCTGAAGAAGGGTGATGCCCTGAAACCGGTCCCAGGATGCTTGTTTCCGGTCCAGGGAGGACCTGGCTTGGCAGTTCGGGCTGGACTGTTCCCACAAGGAACAGGGTCAAGACTGATTTGCATATGGCTGGGTCCAAACTGGGGTGGTGTGGTGAGCAAAAGAATGATGGATTTAACCCAGATCCTTGTGACTGGGGGTGAATGTTTGCATTGTCCAGCATTCCGTCCATTAATTGTTTCTTTTGCAGCAGTCATACAGTACCAGGGCACACTCCCATCTCATCAAAGTAAAAGACCACTTGAGGGCAAACCAGGCGATCCTTGGAGAGTAGTTCTAGTCCATGGGTGGCAGCAGGAGTAAGGGGTCCTTCAATTTTCTTTGCACAGCAGTCAGTCATTATCATGTTTCTTCCTTTGTATGTTCTTGAAGATCCGGGAGTATTCCCAGGAGGTGGTGGTGAGATGCCATTCTGATCCTATGCACTAGCCAGTGTTTGGTAAATTACATAACCCAATCCTGGCAACATTTGCTCAGAAAAGCACCCTTCTTTGGCGCACCTTCTTTCCCAATGCATTATAAACATTCACAGAATCACTCATTCATGATGGCTCTAGTCTTCTTTTGCTCGACAGAGCCTTGTATTCCCTTCCATGCACACCCCTATTGAAAGTAGGGAATACCTCTTCACCCTTTGTTGGAACCTGTTTTCTATCCTGCTGTGGGCATAAACTAGAGGTCTTCAAACATTTCCATGCCGAGACACCCATATCAAAATTGTTTAGGCGTAAGGACCCCCTCCTGACAAAAATTTCTAGAACCTGGTACTCCTCATCATCGACAACCATCAACAACCTTAAACGCCCACAATTCCCACAGCAAATCATTTTTGCGGTGAGGAAATCATATTAAACAGTGTTTAGGAAACCAAAGGTTTGTGGGTGACTTGGATCAGTGTCAGAGGCATACCACACAGTACAAACAAAAAGTCTCCAATGCGAAATACATCAAAATGCAAAATGGTACTTTATTTTTCACAAACAAAACATAATTTGACAAAACTTATTTGGATGATAACACCTTTCTGAAGTAATGTGATAGGTGTGCCTGTTTTTCTTCAGAGAAACGGTCAATTTTGTGATTGCATCTCTTTAGTACCAGTTTAGGGCCCAAGTATAGCAATAAACAACAAAACGGTGACCAGTCCAGCTTTGCACAGGGCCTTCTATTGCGTGGCAACATTTTCTTTCTTAAAATCAGCAGATTATGCAGCAGTTGATGGATTATGTGGCAAATACAGCAAATCTATAATTATGCTAAAATTGCAGCGGCCACACAATCGCAGAATTCCAGTGGCACTGGGAATAATGGCTATAATACATGGGCTGCACCTTTAGTGCACGGCATCCGAGGAGAACTATGCAATATTTCATGGGATGCTGATGGGTTGACATTTACAGCTGCATGGAACTGGAGGTTGCTGAACATCATTCATCATAATTAAAACATACCATTTACATTCATTAATGATGAACTGGAAGGTCCAAGTAGGATGCTTTCTTTAATTCCAGGGGATAAAGTGATCCCTTAATCTTCTTTCAGACTGTTTTTCTAAAAGGTTTTCTTTTAACATTATGAAAACAGGTGCTTCTATTTTAGCAAAAACTGACTCCTGGTTATATTAGTGCTGCTGTTGTTGACTTCACTCATGTTTGGGGGGCTGGAGGGCCTTGAGAGTCTGACATTGGGGGCAGGGTCAAAGGTGTGGCTAAAAAAAGAATTCTTTAGGTCTTTCGCAGTCAGGTAGCTACATATAAAATAACATGCAGCTTCAATTAAAAATAAATAAATAAAAGAAGTTGTTACTCAGTGGGTAATGCTCTATAGTACATTATGTAACCTCTATTAGTTAATGCACTGCAAAGGTCTGGGTGTAACCAGAGAGCCCAGAAATAAATGTTGGTTGGTGCAGTGGAGAATAGTAACTTGTGTATTTTTAGTGCTACGAGGTCACAGCCTCTGAAAAAAATCACTGTTTACATGTAATTCATTATTTTATACTTGCATTACACACAGTATAAGATAGACCGCTACAAAATGCAGCAAACAGTTTTACGATAAAATGGTGCTTCCAAAATATAGATTTTAGCAATACCCAGACTGTACGTAATGGAATTATTTTTACATAACTGTCCCTTCAACACCTCCTCAGTGATAGTAAGCGCTCTGTAAACAATGGCAATTAAAATCATAAACTTCACAGCTCAGTTGTTAACTCTTTGCACTACCTTTCAAAATGAAATAATCTTTGTCATCACAAAGCTTCAAGTTATTTGATCAATTAAAGCCAGTACGGCTCCCAATTATCCTATACATTTGCAGATTACCCTTTACATTTGCAGATTAACTTGCTGTGCACATTTGCATTTCTTTCACGCAAGCAGCACACTGGCAGAAAGGCATGTTTAGCTGAATGCCCAGATTTGATTTCACAGCACAGGAGACTCCATGCTTGTCACTCCAGCTAAACCATTTTAACTATCAGAATTAACCATCCAGGGACGGTTGTCTTTTTACAAAACGAAGAGCAAACGTTTTGGATTCCAGGCAGAAGTCAGGCTGAGTAATACGCGCCCCCCTTCCCATGACTACACGGCCCCTCTGGGGGTCATGCCCCACAGATTGAAGACCTCTGGCATAGACAACTGTCTGAAAGGGATGTGAGATGAAAAGCCTTCTCTTCCTGGGATCTCATTTAGGATTCCCGCTTTAAAGGAAGTGCTGTTTCGGCACTCCATTGTGTTGAAACAATTAGAATTGAGAATACATATCTTGTTATAAAACTAAAAGCAATATTTCAACAGCCTGCAGTTTTTTAAGTCTACCTTTTATTTCTTCAAATGTTTGGGACTTTGACCATCTGAAGAGAGCTTCACTGAAGTGTTCATTCTCGCTGTCAAAACAGAGGAGTTTCAGATGTACTCCCTGCCAAGCATCTGCTGTATTAACCATTATCACAACATCTTTGTCATGAACAGGCTCCTTTCCATACTTATCCTCACACTTTACAGGCTATTCCATCTGGGTTGGTTATTGTATCGGGCTGAGTGACTGATTTCCATGATGTTTCTTTACTGCTCTCCATTTTTTTCAAACTTCTCATGAGACGCTCCTCCCTTAATGCAGGTTCTTTGCTCAACACCATGTTTGCTTCCACCTACATTTAATCAGCATAGAGACTAGTATTTGTTACATTAGGTTAACAACCTTTATAAAGTCGAGCTTATAAGCATGCCTAGATTCCCCGCTGCTATGATGGATCATCTATGACAATGATGTTCAGAATTGAAATTGGGGATTTTTCTCTAAGTCAGCAACGTCTTGAGTAATTACCAGCTATTGGGTTTTGCCCATTTTTGTTATCCACTAGAATAGGCTGGAGACAAGAGGCATTTGGCAAAACAGGAACAGTTTGTTTAATTAAACAATGTGGCCAGGAGTACAGTCACAGGCATAGAGTCTGAGGACCGTCTCAATTTACAATCAGTCTAACACAGACTTTTATACAGTTCATTGAATGTAATACAGTGTTTCCGGTGATCCTTTTTTGGTAGGGTATATGTATCTCTGTCTTTGGAGCCATACATTAGGGTATTGGATGAGGAATCTAGGTGGGCCTCGAACTTGCTTGGACACAATCCGGCCAGTGGGTAACGTGTCCACATGTCTGGCATGTGGAGCGTGTGATCACTGCATGTACTGTGTGTGCTGTGTCTTGATTGGCTAAGTGTTCCTACCTTCATATTAAATCTGACTTTATGGTGCTTTGGGAACGCGCGCACCCCTCAGGCCATGTGTGCTTTACTGAGGCCAATCTCCCTGGAACATTGTGATGTCACTTCGCCTATCTGTGGGATCGTTCTGGGATTTCCTGTTTGTGCGTTTGTATGCTGGCTACGTGCTACCCCACCTGTGATCTATGAACTAGTAACCTCGGGCCTAAGTCTCAGGGCCTGCCTAACCACTTATTTCTGAGTTGTTGTTGATGTGGAGTTCACAACAGGCAAATTTGTCAATCAAGATGCTATTTCGTTTTTATACATGAATGTATCTTTATTCATATTGACATTGACTTTCTCATTATTAACAATCCCCCCTGTAGTTGAATTTCCAACTACACTATCTAATCCATACTTCATGACAGTTACTTTATTGGGGGACTGTTGTTCTTTGGTTCTGTCAATTATTTCTTTCCTATTTACTTGCATTTTACCCAACTTAAGGACTGCATTTTTGCAGCATGAAATCCTCAATTGCACGGAGCCACACACAAAAAACAACATGATGAAAACAGGCAGCAATGATGTGCACAAATCAGAAAGCCAATGGGAGAGCCAGGAGAACCAATTTGAAAACCACTCATGCTAAGGGGGGCCTCCCTCCTCACACATGTCTATTTATGAACAGTGTAGTGCTTGGATGGCAAGAGTCAGTGTCCCATTATCCAGGTGGTCATTCCCTAGGATAAATGTGCAGCAGGATGCACCAATCCTGGCACACACCCCTCCCTCCATAGCAGTCATTAAGTCTAACACATACCACTGCTGCATCACCATGAGGCGGATTGTTCTCAGTTCTTCTTTGATCGAATTAAGGCAGAGCTCAGTGCTGTTCATAATTTTAAGTATTTCCCATCTGGTGATCTGAAGCCAGATGGGAAATTATGGATTAGATAGTGTAGTTGGAAATTCAACTACAGGGGGGATTGTTAATAATGAGAAAGTCAATGTCAATAAGAATAAAGATACATTCATGTATAAAAACGAAATAGCATCTTGATGGACAAATTTGCCTGTTGTGAACTCCACATTTTCCATTTCAGCAGGCATTGGCTTTCGTCTGCACAGTGAAGAAGGGTATGGACCCTCGAGCCGATACTTGAGATTCCGAGAATAGTCTAAATTCTTCTGGAATGTCCTTTTACTGAGCCCAGCCAAAATATTCTGCAGTTCTTTTTTCATGAGCTTGATGCAGCAAGGTTGTCTTTTTCCTTTTTGGGCGCTGGTACAAGTCTGATGGTTCTTCTCCGGGAATGACCAGGGTAGTGATGTGTATGCTGATGAGACCACATTATCTGGGGACGAGCTGAATTTAGGCAAACTTGCTGCATTGCCAGTAGATATCCATCAGCCTGGAGGTGCCTCATTGCATATCCAGAATGTGCAAGATCACAGCACAGTTTTCATTTGTGCACAGTTGAAGCATTCCTTTACCTCTGAAACATAAGGAATACAGTGTAAGTTTCC
Source organism: Calotriton arnoldi (assembly GCA_963921515.1). NCBI lineage: Eukaryota > Metazoa > Chordata > Amphibia > Caudata > Salamandridae > Calotriton > Calotriton arnoldi. Next base: position 58,589 of record CAWUFW010020433.1, on the reverse strand, counting down.
ATACAATAAGGGTTTGCCCATTCCCTTTTTGCAAAGTGTATCCACCCACCTCGGCATCCCAGATTTACTGACATGGGGTGTTTATGCTTTCGTTCAACACTCCCCTATGAGACCCGTTTCCCTTCATAACAATGAGCTGGATGGCCCTACACAGGAACTCCATGTCGAGGTCCACTTGTTAATAAAGAAGTCTGCCCCAAATACGCTACAGGCCAGCCTTGGACTGCAAATGGAGGCAGGAGTGGAAGTGTTTGTGCATTGAGCTGGGGGTTTTGCTACCTCCAAGAATCTCATCTCTGGGAAGTCTTGGTGCCAAACAGTATCCTCCCCTATGGTGCCCTTCCTATGCATCCTATCTAGCTCAGTTTGAATGTCACTAGTCTCAGTGAAAAGATATAGAGCCATCGGATTGGTCTTGTAACGGGTCAGATTCACTATTACTCTGTGGGGTTCTACCTTGTTTGGCTGGATTTTGGCCCAGATTCTGCACAGGTACAAGTGGAGGAGGCATTTTGCTATTTCAGGGACTACCTCTTGGGACAGGTAAAGTTTATCTGCACCTACTACATGCGGTATCGGTAAACAGATGTAACACGACCTGGCTGATGTCTTAGAGTCCATGGCGGTCTTGTGCTGATACCAAGTGTTGTGCGAAAGGGCACTGTGTAGTGCATGTGAAAGGCTAGTGTTTGGGTAGTTGTAAATTATAAGTGACATGGGAGAGACCCCTATGCAAGCGCTGTGATAGTTTCTGAACAGATTCCATTTGGCCAGGCAACGAATATGTGCAGTAGTACCCAAACTAGACATAGGGTACATAAAAGTGCAAAAGTACTTAACTTGAAATTAAACATTGCAGGTCTTGGATATGGATCCAGGGGAGATGTATATGGTCCTCTGATTACCAGGTGTTTTCGCTCAACAATTTGATCAAAAAGTTCATAGTACAGTTCGTAAGTTTGAGTCACATTTTTTAGGTCCATCTTAGGGTGATGATGTGGCAGCTGAAAGGTGGTGCACTTGGTGGTTCGATTGCAGACCTCTTGGGTAAGACCTTAGGAGGTCATTATGATGTCGGGCGGATCGCCACCTCCCGACCGGCGGTGACGATCCGCCCGACATCTTTCCCCGCCCACCCTCCATTTACCCCCGCCATATTACAATGGCGGGGGGGACAGCGGCGGATGGAAAGACCGTCCGCCGCATTTCCGCAGGCAGGCAATCGTTCCGATTGCTTGCCAGGCAGACCTCGGGCCTAATATGGTGGCGGTGTTTGGAAGACACCGCCATCCATATTAGGATGCCTGGCGGTGAAGGCCTTTCCATGGTGGCATCGCCGCCATGGAAAGGCATGCGGGAATTGCTTTGGGGGCCTGTTGCAGGCCCCCGGGGGGTGGGTGGTGGGTGGCTGCACTTGGGGGGTACCTATGGTACCCCCTACATTGGCATGCACAAGGTGGTAGGCACCGCGCGGTGCCTGTCACGTTGTGCATGCCAATGCACTGCATGCATTTTTTACATTGCGGCGGGTGCTGCTGACAGCACTGCCCGCCACTATGTAAACAATGCGGGATGCGACCGCCACGGTGGCAGTCGCATCCTAATGGGCACAGCGGGACCGCCGCACCTCTGGCGGTCGGTCCCGTTTACCGTTACGGTGGCGGGCGGACTTTGTCCGCCCGCCATCGTAATGGGCCCCTCAGTTTGTTAATTCTGAGAAAACATTGCATGTGTGCCATGGTTAATAATCGTTTTCTTCGGGGTTCCTGTATTTCCCTCAGGGGTGTGTTCTCCAAACTCCATTTACGCAATTTTTGGGTGAGGCACCGGAAGGTGGCCCCAGTCATGGCATCTTTTTGATGGTTAAAGGCTAAAAGGTGGCTTGTGGGTAATCAGAGAGATTAATCTACTTTATGAGTCCTTGCACTTAACTGCATGTTTGAATTAATGTTTTATGGCGTGTCCTTGTGATTATAAGGATGGATCTATCAGTTTGCGCTAGTTTCCTGAGACCCTGTCTCTCCTGATGTGTGCCTTGTGGCACCATTTTTGCGGGCTACTTTCAACCTACCTGAGCACTGGAATGTACGAGGAGGGGGCATGTTGTTGTTGGGTGTTGTGTGGTGGCTGCAAAGTGCCCCGAGATCACTTGTCTCTCTGCATGCAGCGTGCAACCTGCCCCTCCCTTGTGGCACCAGATATCTTGGTTCCACCCTTTCTCTAGAGGCTTCTCTCTTTGGACTAACTTTGGGCTATTTTTGTCCGGTTTTGGCCAGTTCCCTAGATCTTGTGCTATCTGCTATTTTACTTATCATGAGGCCAATGGGGTTGGAAAGTCATACTGTGGCTCCCATGTACCCCCAATCGCTGTCTTGTGGAGTATGAGGTCGGGGCTTACTGCTTTTTCTGGATGGTGTGTTGGACAATTCCTAGACCTGATATGCGGGTGGGTGCAGTCTGCATTCTTCTCTTGCCTGGGGCTGTGATGGACTTTGCAGCCTCCCCTTTCCCAGGAACCCCCCCTCTCTCTCGTACCACGTCTTCTCAGTCATGTTTTGATCTGCTGTTCCTAGATTGTGGCTAGGTACTTCCAACTAGCGGGTGTGCTAGAGGTATGGCATGGTGACTAAACTTCAGATATGTAAGAAACCAAAAGGAAATAACAGGAAAAATCATAGAGATCATAACAATGTGGGGGGGGCCATTGTCTAAGGACAAGAACCCTCAAAGAACTTTGCCTAGGGATGATGAATGGACCGGGACTGCCTCGCAACTCAGGGACACCTGGCTGACCTGATGAACCTCTCGATGGACCTGAAGCCGTGAGGGCACTACACAAGTTATTGACTCTTGTCTGTGTGCTGTGAAGGTTGTGGGGTCTTCACTATCCCATTCGTACAGGAATCCTGGACGCAGCCACTTGAGGACAGCTTCATTTCAGAACTGAAAGGGAGCCTCCATCTTGTGGAAGCTGCTAGTTTTGGGGACGCTGTTAGAACTACACGCCACAGAGGAAACATGGGTTCTGGGCAGAGTCCCCGAGAATGAGGACCTTTCGACTTGGTAATTGAAACCCGTCACATTTGACTTTGGGTGCGGGAACCTGGGTGCCTGCTTTTTAAGTACTTGATCTGGGAGCTGCCCCACCCCCTCATCAGACTGCCCTCCCCCTGGGGCATGGTCAGCCAACCTGCCCTGGGGATCAGCAGCAGAGTGGGGCCTTGGCTCCCGCAGGCACCCTTAATGGTGAAATGTAGTGAGGACACCCGATTGGCAGAGCACATGTAGCAGCCCTAAATCCTTGCGCAAGTAAAAGCTTGCATTACGAAAGTTGTCTTATTGGTCCTTCTTTTGGCTTTTGGTACAGTTAATTCTGGGGATGTGGGCAAATGGGGAGTGTTTTACTCTGAGGTTTTATCTTACTGCGCATTTGGATTCTGTGAAGGCATTACCTCTCCAGACAGTTACCCCTCCCTGCTGAGGCTGTGGCTTCAGTCCCTGTTGGGCTGAGTTCCCTGTCTGCGGTTACTGTTGTCATGTGTTTGTCCAACTACCTGATCCCTGTTGTGAGGGTGCGGCGCCTGGCTGGCCTCCTTGAGGCTGAATATAGGGTGTATTCGGGGTTCCCTGAGCTTGATTCTGAGGATTGGGATTTTGTGGTGGCTGACCCTGGCCTATCGATCTCTGTTCATGGTAAGGTTTTAACCGGCATTGGTCTGCCATGTGGCCCATCCTGTGGCAATAGTAACATTCCCTAAGGGTTGGTTGCTGCTAACTTCCCTGTCCTCTGCTACTATAGCTAGGTTGAAACCCTCTGAGGTTTTGCGGTAGAGCTCCCTTTAACACTGGTGCCATCTGCATGTTCGTGACCAATGAGGCCCCCTCAAGGGTGGTCTTATTTCAATTTTTGTTGGACCAATTTAACAGTATATCTCTGGGCTTGCTCCTGTTTCTCTCTATCCTTCTCTTGTTTCTTTTTGTGGTAATGCAATATATGGGCTTGTATCTCCCGTCAGGGCTTGAGGCGTAACCCAACCACGCTGCCAGCCTGCTTTGCATCTCAGTGGGCAGCCCCTTTTTGATAATTTTGTAAAAGAATGCAACTTGTGGACCCATGTCAGTCCACGGCTGTCCTTTCTCTTGTCCCTATCATTCCCTCATCCTATGCAGAAAATCAGTTATTGTTTCCCCTGGCTTCACAGTCTCTGCCATTGACCCTCCTATATCAGGGCAGTCAGGGAACATCTCCCTTAGGGCCATCCATATTCGGTGCCTGTATGAATTGAATGCAGCCCCATCATGCTCAGTGTTTGTCAACGTAATTGCTCGGATGCAAGCTCGGACAAACATCATAGTGGACTGCTGTCCATTAAGACTTCTTAGCAGACTTTTGATATTTCCGATCTCTAGATTTATTCCAGTGGTCTTCTTCTAAAAAGCATGAGATCCATTTTCCCGTTCCATCCAACAATGGTGGTAACTTTGTCCTTAGCCCCTCTTTATCCATTTGAGACCACCGCACATGGATGGTCTCTGACGTGCCCTTCTGAAGTAGCGGGTACATCTTTGCTTTCTGTAGCTCTACTGGTTTCTTTTTAACATAGTGTTCCCATCTTCCTAGGCATTCTTGAATGTACGGGAAGTTCCACAAGGGAGCTCCTCCTCCATGCTGGATGCAGTCTTCAGCTATAGCCATGTCCTCTGGTTCAAAGGATCCCTCCTTCGGCCAGGTCTATCGTACTGGTCTTTTCCCTCAATCCAGCGGGTTAGCAGGTGGCAGAATGGATGCGCAAAGGTCTCGCCTTCCTCTCTGGCCACTATCTCCTTTGGGGTCAGTCTACCTATATTGTGCGTTCGGGTGAAGCAGCATACGTCTTCAGTGCTGCTCCCCTGTGTGAACGCAAAGGTGCCATCCTGTTTTTCCTATGTCTTATTTGGGTCAACACCAGGCTACCTGGGTCTCTGATTTCCCGGTCAGCTCCTCTCCTTTGTTTAAAATTTGGTGAGGCTTGAATCTCAGCCAAAAATCTCTCATCTAATTCTACCTCTGACTCTTCCTCAATCCTACCCCCACTCTTCTCATGAAGGGGGCCAGCTGCTCTCTGCTCTTGCTGTGCTTCCCGGGTGCAAGCTCTTTCTCTTTCCCTCCTTAGCTCGTGCCTTTCTTCTACATGCCTTCTAGGTTGCCTCCTTCACTCTGAGCTAAGCGCTGTTCTTTTTGGTCAGGCTTTGCCCTTAAATTCACTCTCTGTTGTTTCCTCGGCTACCTGGGCAAGGCCTGTAGCTCTACTCTCGTCATCAAGAACCTAGAGGACTGGGGCCCTCTTCCTCACTCCCACTAGTGGTATCACTGTATGGAACCACTACAAATCTCCCTGTCACTCATGTGTGGTCACCTAAATCAGTGAGGGTGCATGTCCTCTGACCGGCTGGGGTTTTATGTGTCGGACGTGATGGATGGGGGGGGGTCGAACTTCCATTGGACTGAGGTTGCTCTGTGACTGCTTGGGCCTGCTGGCCTGTTAGTCTCCCATGCCTGGGCCGAACCTCTCATTGTTCGGTGGGGATCCCGCTGACTTCAGAGTATCGCAATATGGGGAGAGGGGACGAACGCACCTCCATACCTGCATATGGTGGGGGAGGTGCTGATGCCATGTTTGCTATCTGTAGTGCAGGACTGTTGATCTGGGCCTCCTTGAAAATGGCCCATAGTTCTAATAATGCCTCTCTCTAATCTTTCTTTTGACTTGTGTATTTGGTTTATATGTATGTTCTCATATGTTCAAGTATTTTAGTGTCGAAAGTTTCCTCCTTTGGCAAGGGAAATGTATGTGCATTCATGTGTACGTGCCATTCTTGGCAAACCTTAGTACGTTTTTTAGCCCGTGTGATGAACCATTTTTGCATATGTTTTAATTGTGTCTCCATGATAGGTTTGGTAGTTTTAGAGGACAAGATACCTTAGATTCTTTGTTATAGGGACTCACTGGTTTTGATCTGAATTGTGGAGAAAATATACACAGGGGGTTTACTGTTTCTAATTATGTAACTATGAGCTCAGCACTATGTACAGATGCATCAACAAATGAATATTTCTATAAACACAAACAACAATGTATATGAAGGGTTGCAACATAAACATGCACTATGTCAATAAAAACAGTATCTGAATGATGTTGACTACTGACATAAATTACGGTTGATGAACAATAGCAGCATCTTCAAATGAAACATTGAGTCATCAACAAAAACACAATACTTAGGACAAAACACAATTTGCAGTAATTTAACAGCACCACAACATCACACATATACCTCATATTGACAATCGCACCATGTATCACACCGAGGGGCTAAGTGTACCATCTGTATCACACCCAGTGGTCCCAGCGACCAACACCTAAAAAACTGACAGAGAAAAATGTACTTTGTCAGAAAAAATTCCTTAGCCTACTCCTAGCGCATGCTAGCCTCTGACCAGGGAAAGCTCTGTGTGGTACACGTGACTAAGTGAGCCTGATAGTCTGTCAATATCGGCTCTGAGGCAAAGACAATAACAATAGTTTGTGGAAATAAAGGAATGACTCAAGAACCACAGGCCCCTCTTCTCCAAACACAAGTTACATGTAATCTCCCAGGTCCAAATCTTTCCCTGAATGTCCGAATGGCACCCTGTATCAGACCCAGGGTCTAAGCGTACCATCTGTGTCACTGCCAGCAGTCTAAGCATATTGACTGTGTCACGCCTAGTGGAAAAAGTGTGTTACGCCCAGCGGTCCAAGCGACCAATACCTCTCACTTCTTTCAGATACTAACGGCGTTGGAAAACCGGTGGCACTGAGAAACCCTTTTAGAGTAAACAATAAGATTGAGGTGTCGACTGACAATAAATACAATAAATATTCACCTTTCCTAGTGTGCTGACTATTGAAAAAAGGTGACATCCGTGGGATCGCCTCCGAGGCCACCTTGCGACTACTCAGGTAGGACATATAAATAGGTAATATGCCAGATTGTGTCAGTGGCAGGGTGATCAGGTTATCTTTTACACTTCTCCCTAGTTTGCCATACGTCACATGCTTTACTAAGGTTCCGATCTAGTTACCCTCTGTGATGGCTGCTTCAAAAGGGACATTCACCCCGCGGATACAGCAGAACTTGCAACCGATTGCGGTGTCTGCTCACCTTCCTTGTTGCACAAATGTGAATACGTCCGGTCGGGGTCCCTCACCTTTGGCTGCAGTCGGGTTCAAGATACCAATCAGCTCTGGTGGTGGCTCGGCAAAAGCTGAAGTTGGGTTCAAAGAACTAATCAGCTCTGGTGGTGGCTCGCCAAAATGTTGCTTGAAAAGGATATTCCTTCAAAAAACAAGAGACAAGTGCGGTTTGGCAAAACAGGAGTAGTTTGTTTATTTAAACAATCCGACTGGGAGCACAGTCACAGGCATAGAGTCTGAGGACTGTCTCAATTTACAATCAGCTAACACAGACTTGTATACAGTTCATTGAATGTAATAAAGTGTTTCCAGCAATCCTTTTTTGGAATGTGCACCTCTGTCCTTGGAGCCATAAATTAGGGTATTGTATGAGGAATCCAGGTGGGCCTCGTCCTTGCGTGGACACAATGCGGCCAATGGGTAACGTGTCCAGATGTCCAGCATGGAAAGCGCGAGATCACTGAGTGTACTGGGTGTGCTGTGTCTTGATTGGCTAAGTGTTCCTAACTTAAAAGTGTTTTGGGAACGTGTGCAACCCTCCGGCCATGTGTGCTTTATTGGAGCCAATCTCCCTGGACCATTGTGGTGTCGCTGTGCCTATCTGAGGGATCGTTCTGGAATTTCCTGTTCGTGCATTTGTATGCTGGCCACATACTACCTCACCTGTGATCTGTCAATCAGTAACATCAGGCCTGGGTCTTGGGGCCTGCCTAACCACGTGTTTCTGAGTTGGGGTTGATATGGAGTTCACAACGGGCAAATTTGTCAATAAAGATGCAATTTCCTTTTTATACATGAATGTATTGTTCTTCAAATTGACATCGACTTTGTCAATATTAACAGTCCAGTTTTAAGGCTACAATGGCATGAGCTGCTTTTTTTTTTTTTTAGATGATTTGGAGTCAGCAAGTGCTTTATTTTTTGTGTGTTTTTAAGTATAAATTAGTCGATTAAGTTAACTTATATATATAGGTTGTACTGGTGATGGGAAGATGTCCAGAGTGAATCCTAGCGCATAATTTCCATAATTTTTGTGAACAATTCGCGTTTTAGGAGAGGAAAACTTTGCATTTTCCCTCACCTCTATTCAGAATAGCTTGGTAGAGTGAAATATCTATTGGCATAATGTCTGTAAATTAAGGTGATCTGCTGTCACTGTGAGTTACAACGGAACACAGTTCTAAAAGGCGGCATCTGGATTGAAAAAGCTCCTTGGGGATTTTTGTTATTACTGGAATGTTCCCATGAGATGTTCTGTCAGAAATTGCCTTCATCTCTCTGCCACGAAAGAAACTTCTTGACAAATATATTTCTTAGAGAACTCCTTCCGCACAGCAATTTCAACAGCATTAATGCGGTGTCACTGACAGTGCTTTCAGGCTGTCCCCAATTCATCCATCACTACGGCAGCCCTATCAAAACTATCTTGAGTTTGCATACTGGACACGAAGATGAGTGGCGCCCACATAGCTTTGTTACTCTGCAGTAAGGTCTGGTGGCCTGAATGTTAATCTTTCATGTTTTATTTCTGAGAGATTTCTTCCTAGTTGTGCCAGACACTATGGTCAGGGTCGTTGTGATTAGCTACAATACTGTTCATAACCAGAAGTACTGAATAACGGCTGAACTTGTAACACAGGGACAGAGTGTTAACAGAATTATGTAAGACCAACAACCATGGGCCACTTGCGATTAGGCGTACCTGAGCCTGCACCAGTAAATGATAATATGCACATTGTGCAACTGGTATTGTTATGTTATGTTATGTGTATTTGTAGGGCACATCACCCGGAGGGTATCCTGGCGCTTGACGAAGGAAACGTGCCAGAGACTGGCTGAGGATTAGATGCAAAGCCGGGTTTTGCGTTTCTTGTGAAACTCAAGGACAGAGCTAGCTAGATAATTTGAAAACTGCTGGTTAGTGTCAGTGAACATCTAATACTAGATTATTCTAATGGATAATTTGCAATAATCTAATCTTAATTTCCTTAAAAGTCAATGCTACTTTAGATCGTTCATAATGATATGCTGATAGCTCTGTGCTAAGGAAAGGAAGGCTGCAGAGACAAACATCAGACCAAAACCAAGCACAGGTAGTGGCTCTTCAAAGTGGCAGCACTTGTCCTGCTTTTTCTACCTAATTTATGCACCATACTAAACCTTCCTAAAGGCATAGTGTGGATTTCAGAAAGGTGCAAGTCTTCTGCTGTCATTAGCAGGAGGCCACTGATCTGTTGCCGGTTATAGATTGGGGAGTGGGCTTTGTGTACCTCACCGGCACAGTATGGCCAGTTCCTTTAGGCATGCCCACTATCGCATTCTCATGTCTTTGGGTTTCTGCACTATTTAAATACAGCTCTAAGCACCAAGAGATCATAACCTTTATAGTGATTGGCCTGCAAATACATTAAAAAGTAGTGGATATGTTCACTCCAAAATCACTTGAAAGACTAAAAACAAACAATCAGTGCACTGGTTCACTAAAGAATTAAACAAGCATAGGAGAACTCTTGGATTATCAGACAAATTCGGTATCAAAATGACTCTCTGACAAGTCTGCTACAACTTTGAATCAAGGAACAACGGTCAAGCAAAACATGTCAGAAATGCTTTTAATCCAACCTCCCCAGATTAGTAGAGATGGCCAACATATCACAAAAAAGATCTCAAGAGTTCTACTTTTTTGTTTGATAAGGTAAGGAAGAGAAAACTCTTTATTCCCTCAAAATCCAAATTCTACTTTCCTAAATCAAACATTCCTCCCATTTCGCTAAACCCATGTCCACCATACTTCTCTAAGACTAGGACAGTAGCTCCTCTGTTATTCTCTACAGGACCAATGTGCACTGTCCAAAGTAAAAGTCCCAGGATGCTTAAAATTAGAACAGGTCTTGCTCCTGCCTAAAAACATATTGTTGCCTTGCAGATCTAAAAAACTTTGCACAGTCTCTAACCTATATCAAGTTGTTAAGAATATTATTGGTATTATTATCATTATCATTTTAAGCTAGGATGGTCTCCTTTATAGTGTGGCAAAACCAATTCCTAGTATTTGGTGACCTATTGTTTCATAGACAACTAACAAGTCGACTAGAAACATAGTCGCTGAAGAGTCATCATCTAGTGATATTGAAAAAAGTGGACTCAATGCCTTAGGAGGAAATTAATTATCAAAATTGCGAAGCTTTAGGCATATGCTGTTCTGTCTGACAGGCAAGAGAAGACCCCTGACCCTCGCAAATATCAGGGCATTGTGAGATCCTGGGAGGCTGACAAGTGAGATCTCCCACCTCCATTACTGCAAAGAGCGCGACGGCCGGGTGACGCTTTCTGTGCATACAGCTTGATGCATGCTTGGTGAACTTCATGACATCAATTGTTAAAGCTAAACACACTTTCAGTGTCACCTCTTCCCCAAGCGATGCTCTTTCTGAGTGTAGAGGCGTCTGTCACCCAGAGGAACACAGACGAGACAACTTTGTGAAGAGGATTCAGAGTGTCTGTTCTAAATATAGCAATGGCAACCAGCCCCATGTATCTTCCAGTGAAGAATGCATCAATCACAAGACATGCTAAAATGTTTATGTAAACGAAGTATCTAATATCAATCTGCTATGGAATGAACAAATTATTAATGGATCCACATGTGGAACATTTCTCCCACTGCATGAAAAGCATATTGAATTAAGGCCTGATTTGGATTCATGCTGTAATTCCAACCCCTGCTCAGACAGGGGCTTGCACCGGGATCAGAATGACTAGCTGTGCCATAATGATCACATTGTTGTCACTTTTGGGTGACATATTTCGTCAGGAAAAACCTGCTGAAATATATTGGGGGAAAACACATGGAAAAAAGGCAAACATGCATATTTCGTTGCAATAAATATATTGCATCAGCATGTTATGAATTATTCCCAAGACAGAAACTCATAATAGGAGATAATTACTGCACCAAGTAAATACATCACCCTGGGATAGTGGTATTTACAGGCTTGTTGGACCTGGCCCTTTTTGCAGGGTTATCCCTCCCTATACCTTTTGCCTTCTGCCTCCTATTTTTCTGACCTTCTTTTTGTTGGCTTTAGGACTCTGGACACTTTACCGCTACCAACCAGTGCTAAAGTGCATATGCTCGCTCCCTAAAATGTAATGGTAATTGATTTCTCCATGATTGGCCTATTTGATTGACTGGTAAGTCCCTAGTACAGTGCACTGTGTGTGCCCAAGGCCTGTAAATCAAATGCTACTAGTGGGTCTGCACCACTGATTGTGCCATCCACATGAGTAGCCCTGTAAACATGTCTCAGGCCTGCCACTACATTGTCTCTGTGCGCAGTTTTAAACTGTCACTTGCCAGGCCCGAACCTTTCCTTTTATTACATGTAAGGCACCCCTAAGGTAAGCCCTAGGTAGCCCTATGGGCAGGGTGCAATGTATTTAAAAGTTAGGACATGTACTGTTGTGTTTTACATGTCCTGGTAGTGAAATATGGCTAATTTGGTTTTTCCCATAAGTTAGCATTGGAGCTGCCTTGTAATATCTTACAAGTGTATCTGCCAATCAGTAGTTGATAGAAAATTAGAGTTTGGTGTCTCTGGACTCACAGTTTAAAAATACATCTTTCAGTGAAGTTGGTTTTTAAATTGCAGGTCTGAAAATGCCACTTTTAGAAAGTTGGCATTTTCTTACTTTAACCATTCTGTGCCTCTTCCTGTCTCTGAATACACGTCTGGGTCTTGATGACAGTTGAACTGTTTGTGCATTCACTCTAGACAGTCACACAACTGGAGCTGAGGTGTGCCCTGCATATCCTGATGGCCCATCACCAGGCTGATGGTCCATCCTGAGCTAGAGTGGTGGGAGGAGTTGACACTGACACCTGAATAGGGCTGTGCCTGTCCTTACACAAAGTAGTCTCCACCCCCTATACTGAGTCTGGAGACAGGGCAGGGAAAGGCAGGGTTTTGTGCACTACAAAGTATGTCCTTTGAAGTTTATAGTACTGTATAAGTACTGGACCTGTGACCCCATATCTTTAAAACACTTCAGGACTGAGGACCTTCTACCAAGAAAAAGAGCTGAATAAGCTGCCAAGAGGGACTGCCACTTTGCTGTTTGCTTTGCTGTGTTGGCCTGCTGCTTGCTGCTTCTGTCCTGGGAGTGAAAGGACTTTGCTTTCTGTATCCTGCTTCCAAGGTTCTCCAAAGGCCTGAGTTGAGCTTGCCTCCAGTTAAGAAGTCTCAGGGCCATCAAAGACTTCACCGACCAGCACCTGGGATCTCTTTCTGAGAATCCTGTCTTGTCAAGTGGTGCCAAATCCAGTTCCTGGGCCCTTTGGAAGTGAGTTCTGGTGATTCCAAGAAGAAAATCCACGCATCAACTCCAAGGGTCATTTGGAATCGGCACAACACCGCCAAAACTCGATGCATCGCCGCAGCCTGCACTTGAGCGTGGTTCCTACTGAGCACAATGACCGCGGCTTACAATGCAGGCCCCAGCTTTTCATCACAGTGCCTTCAAAGAACTGCCACTGCTTGAGTCTCGAGCACCGCATCACCGAAGTCTGTGATGCATCGCCCTGACTCAGCGCCTTCATCAACTCTGTGGAATCGACGCAACGTGACTTGACTTTTGACGCATCATCCCTGGGTGCCATACTCTTCATCGGCACTGCGTCGCAAAAAGCAACCCAAGTAGCGTGTCTGAAAATGGCACACCACCTCCCCTGCGACAGCAAGGAACCGACGCTTCACCTCCCTGCCTAGCAGTAAGGAACCAATACCTCACCTCCACTGTGGCAGTAAGAAACTGACACATTGTCTGCTTTTTCGGAGTCTCACCACCCCTGCGCCTCGCATCATCTTTGATTTTTTTGGCGTCTTAGGTATTTTGTCCTGATCAAGCGCAACCATTGATTTTTAAGAACTGAATTTTATTTAATCTTTGAAAATTCATATCTTAACTTTTGTATGTTGGATTTTTGTCGTTTTGGTCTTGTTCTATTCAGATAAATATTGGCTATTTTCCTAAACTGGGGTGGACTCCTTTTGTAGTCTTTTGACTTTGTTACTGTATGTGTGTGCAAATACTTTATGCATTGCCTCTGGGATAAGCCTGACTGCTCTGCACCAAGCTACCAAGGGGGTGAGCAGGGCTTATCTTAGGTGTGTGACTCCCTTACCCTGACTAAAGTGAGGGTCCCTACTTAGACCGGGTACAAGCCAGTGCTAACTAGAGACCCCATTTCTAACAAGGCAGCTGTAAGTACTTCTCCGCACTGATTTTTGCCAAACTTATAATCAAACCCTTATTACTTTATAAGCATGTTGTAGATAGATAAACATATCTCATACAATACCTCGAATGTATGAATACACATGCTGTTAAATAGTGTGTGCATACCTTAAACTATTAGGGACTGGATAACCTGGATGTCAGATATCGAATGTAAGATGTGATGTGCCATTCCTGCTTAGGAGATATCGAGGAGGGCAATGTGTTCTCTCGTTCAGGTGCCTTACCCAATGTACATAATGCTCACAAGTCGAGAGATATAAGGATGCATACACCCCATACTATCCTACTCATCTGGACTCTCAATATATTTGACATAATGGACATAGGGCAAAATACCTTGCAGACGGTTTTATAAGATTTATATTAAAGAATCATTGAAACAATTCTTTTGCCTCAGTAAATTGGCCGACAGCTATGTTGTGTTTCATGCTGTTTTAAGTGTAATGTGTTGTTCATTAGCTCCTTGCCAATGCTTATTTGCAGTGAAATTAAGCTCATTTGTCTTGGTGCTAAATCTGTATCCTGCTATTGAAAATAAAAAATAAATGTTGTCAAATACATTTGGGTGGTCTGCTAAAGGAATAAATGGATGTTTGAAAATATTTTAAAAGGAGTCACATTTTCTATTATGAAATGCATATCATCCAGCTGTGCCTGGCAACTTTGATATATGGACTTAACATTACACATTTTCATTAAACCTGCTCTGATAATGATAGAAAATATTCTATTAACCTTTAACAACTGCACACAAATTAGAAATTCAAAATGTCTTAAGAAACAATCTATTAATATTCTTTGCCCTTTTACTGTGGCATACTCCCATAACCAATTAGGGAGATGTTTGACGTGTTTATGAATGTGCAGTACTGGGAAAGTGGATATTAGCTTTCTAGCCAAGTCCTGTCTGTAATGTCAACACAGCTATTCTTTTCAGAGATGTAAACAAGGGCAAGTGGTTAACTATTATTATTGTGAGGATTTGTTCAGGGTGAATCCTCTGCAGATGCAGTTTGAATTTGGAAATCTATGTTTTATATATTGTCTTGTATTTTTATGTAAAACACTCCCCTGCCCCCGTGGGCAGGTCAATGATATAGCAATGCTGCTAATAAATAGATAATCGATAATACTGAAGTGCTGTGAGTGATTATGAATATTATTATTGGTCAAGCATTTTTTTCCTGACAGGCAAAGATTCTGAGTCATGACACATGTAGTTAGTGCACATTTTGCAGTTATTACTCCAATAATGTGTGAACTGTTTATATAAGTAGATAATTTAGGTGAAATTAAGATTTTCAAAGTAGCCTGTTTTTAAGAAAGTACAGAAGAGGCAGGTAGACATTGATTCAGATCTGCTATCTGCAAATATTATTCTCTATTTATTCAGCTCATCCCACTAAAATGTCTCTTAGCTGTATAGTAAACAACTCAATGTTACTCATTTTAAAGCCGCCAAGCTTTCATTGGTGGGGCAATCATCCAGGATTCAAACATGCCACCTGCAGCTTTTAACTAGGCCTATGACTGTCTCTAAACTGAGTGACTCTCGACAAGCTAGGTCTTCAGCTACTTGTGGAATTCATGAAGTTCTTTCCCGGGCTACATCCTGTCTATTTAATCAAAGCCCTGACATGGACGCGCGTGCCGCCGGCCAGCCGGAGGCACGTAAAGGCAAGCCCATCTGCGCCGGTCCACGCCTAAATGGCACAAACCGCCAGAAAGGCTGCATCTTTTTATTTAGGTAAAGTATGTCCCTTATCTCTTACCCTAGGTCTGAGCTCATAAAGATAGGGAGTCACTATTTAAGTACCTCCTGTACTGAGAAATTACCTCCTTTTTATAGGGGTGGACCGTGGCAATGTAATAGGTGCAACTTCTTTTGCACCCCCTCCATCCTCCAAACCAAGCAGGAGGCTTCTGGGCACACAAAACATATCTGTTATCAGGCATGCCCCTGGCCAGTAGTAAGAGTATCCCTTTGTACAATGTCAATTGTATTGAGCCGCAGCTTCAGGGCCTTTACCTTAATGCGCCCTCTATTCCAAAGCATGCACTGGAGCTCTGGGATATCTTAGAGACAACCAAGCCAGACATATGTTTTATCACTGAAACCTGGTTGCATTCGTCTGCCTCTCCATCTTTAGCTGTAGCGTTTTCCGGAGATTATACGGTAACCAGACTTGATAGACAGCGGAAAAAATGAAGTGTGGTGGCTATTGCTGTACGAAATCCACTTAAGGGTCAAACATTTGGACTCTTGTTCCACCCCTTGACTGGAAATGATAATTTTTCAATTAGAAACCACTTGGAAGGGGGCGCTGGTCTACCGCCCACCTGGTGATAACAAATATTTCAGCTTAATGCTCTTGGAATGGCTGGCTCCCAATGTTTTAGATGCAGACAACTTTTTTCTGTTAGGAGATTTTCATTACTATTTGGATAACCAATCCGATCACAATTCCAATCGTCTTGTGGCCAACATGGAATCCCTTGGCCTTTATCAAAAGGTATCTGGTCCTACTCATTTAGCGGGGCATACCCTTGATGCTGTCTTCACTAATGCCTCGAATGTAGTGGTGGACCCACCCGTGGCCCTGAAGTGGACTGACCACTTCACTCTAAATTTCTCTTTGGATATCCAGAAACCCATTACGGTCCCTCTTGACGCCTTGAAACTTATGAGACCCTGGAGGAGGGTGGTCCTCTCCACCCTCCTCCCTGTCTTTACTCCGCCTGCCATGAGTGATTTTATGGGCAGTGAGCTTGCATTAAAAGCTTTTGAGGATTCGTTAGCTCAGGCCTTAGACAGTATTGCTCCATTGAAATTATGTAAGATACAAAAGAAAAAAAAAAACAGCTCCCTGGTATACTGAAACCCTAAAAAAGGAAAAATCTACATGCAGGAAATGGGAACTTAAATTGAGGAAATCTAACCTAGAAAAGGATGAACGTATCTATAAAACAGCATTTAGGAAATATTTTTAAAAAAACTGTAATACTGCTAGAAGAACCCACATAGGGGACAGAATTAATTCTGCAAAAAACTCCTAAAAAGAGCTCTTCAAAATTCCCCAAAAATTTACGAATCCGAGCGCCTGCAGCCCACAACCCCTCATCTCAATGGTTCTGTGATAATCTTGCAGAACACATCGATCAAAAGATTCATAATATCTACAATTTGTTACATAATAATGTACCACTGGAATCATTCGGTCCCTCAGCAGTCAAGACAAATCCCAAACATCCTATCCTTGAATTTTTTAACTTGTTTACCCCCAGCCAAGTGCAGGTCCTGCTAAAAACTATTAAAGCAGGATCCCCGTTGGACCTAGCCCCCGCATGTCATCACTACTTTGGCTCCTGCCTTGGTAGCCCCCATTACAGACCTCTGTAATCTCTCATCAAAGTTAGTGTCTCTCTCTCTCCTAAATGGAAGACAGCGCGGATTAGACCCATTCTCAAAAAACCTTTGGCCGATCCTATGGATATGCTAAATTACAGACCCATTTCACTACTTCCTTTCTTCTACAAAATGTTAGAGTCACTGGTGAATCAGAAATTGGTGCTCTATCTAGAAGCTAACGGTCTGCTGGATCCCTCTCAATCGGGCTTCCGTGCTTCTTATAGCACGGAATCAGCCTTAACTGAAGTCATTGATACCATCAAACTGGCCATAGACAAGGGGACACCAGCCATGTTAATGCTTTTGGACCTATCAGCGACGTTTGATACCATCTCTCATCAGATCCTAGTCCAAAGACTGAGGAAGATTGATATCAGATAAAATGGTTGGAATTTTTTTTATCAAATCGAACCCAAGAAGTGCAGCTGGACTCTTTTACTTCAAAATTCATGGCTCTGGACAAAGGGGTGCCACAGGGATCCATTTTGAGCCCCACTCTTTTTAATATTTATGTGTCCTCCCTGGTGAAGCTCATTAGGTCATGTGGCTTTGACACCATCTCTTATGCTGATGATACGCAATTGGTAATCATTATGGACACTAATCCAACACTTACCAAGGTTAAATTTAAAAACTGTATGTTAAAGATCGCTGCATGGATGACAGCTAACTTTCTTCAGCCTAATACAAATAAGACAGAGATTCTCTTAGTTGGAAAAGCCCACTCAGTTTGGTCTTCAGACTGGTGGCCACCTGAACTGGGACCAGCACTGACTCCTAAAAAATGCCTTAAAAACGTAGGTGTCCTATTGGATGACGATCTCTCTATGAATGAGCACGTTAAAACCATATCTGGGACATGTTTCAGCCTGATGCGCATGCTTAGGAAGGGATTTTGTTGGACTCCTTTACATCCTAGAAAGACCCTGACCCAGGCTCTGATAGTGAGTCGCCTTGACTATGGGAATTCCCTAATGGTCGGTATGAACAAAGCCCTCTTTTCCAGGCTTCAGGTGGTGCAGAACACAGCAGCGTGCCTTACTCTAAATCTTCCTCCGCGTTTCCCATGCCTGCCACCTTGTGCATGGACATGCAGGGGGGTACCATGGGTACCCCCCCAAGTGCACCCCCCCACCCCCAACCCCCCCGGGGGCCTGCAATGGGCCCCCAAAGCAAATCCCTGCCAGCCTTTCCATGGCGGCATCGCCGCCATGGAAAGGCCGTGTAAAGCACACATCGTAATATGGATGGCGGTGCCTGCTAGGCACCGCCACCATATTGTGCCCCAGCTCCGCCCAGCCGGCAATCGTAACGATTGCCGACCGGCGGAAAAGCGGCGGACGGACTTTCCTTCCGCCGCGATACCCATCGCCATCGTAATATGGCGGTGGGTAAATCACGTTACGATGGCGTAACGGTCGCCACTGCTGGCCCGGCGGTGGCGAACGTTACGCCATCGTAATCACCCCCTATGTTTGGTCTTTAAAACCTTGTAGGGAAGGGGGCCATGCTATTTAAAAAACAAATTCCAGCCTTATATTCCAGCCCGTCAGCTTAGATCCAGTGAACAGCTATTGTTGTGCCCCAAACGTGTTCATAAAACCAGACTTGGCAGTCGCTCCTTCTCTTTCTGGCTCCCCACCACTGAAATCGGCTGCCTCTATACATTCGCTCTTGTACAGATCTAACCTATTTTAGAAAACTTCTGAAAACCTGGCTGTTCAATCTTTAACCTTGGCATTGCTTTGTAAACTTTTATCTGCACATACCGCACCGAGAGATCCCCTCGGGGATGATTCGCTGTGCCTAACAAATGATAAATAATAATAATAAAGTGAGGAGGGTTCTCTTATGTATAGTGGCAGCTTGTTCCACGTGTTGTTTGGGCAAAATATTGAATAAAAAATATTGTGATACAAAAATATTGTGTCACGAATATTGGGAAGTCAAAAATAACGTGTTGTTTTTAATATCATTGTAAAAAATGCATTATTTTTTTTATTTGTGTTTTGAGGTAAGATAATTTAGTAATTATGAAATTGTTGAATTTTGTGTTTTTAGTTATATTAATGTATGAAAATATTGTATTTAAAATTCTTTTTAGCAGCAGGATATTGGGATTTTAGGGGATACGGTTATAGAGCTTTTTAAAAAGTTGATATTTTAATGCAAAATTAATTTACATTTCTTTAATGATATGCAAATTAATGTTGTAGTCAATTCAATATTACCTTTATGCAATTTTCATAAAAGAAACCATAAATGCATACAATAAATTACATAACCCGTGCAGAATAACTTATGCAATCATAACCAGTTAAGTTACAAAATTAGCAATTTAAGATAATATCAATATAAACAGCATTCCTCGTAATAAAAATGTGCAAGGATAACAAAGTCACTGTTACACAGTTGGCGCTTCATTCTGATAAACCATCTTCTTCCTAAGATGGATCGCAGGCCACAAAAAACTAGGGGCCATATTTACGAGAAAGTGACTCAGCGTGGTGCCGCAAGCCATTTTGCTGCACCGCACATAGACAGTTTCAAAGCACAGGGATGTGTCATATCTACAATGATATGACGGACTCCTGTGCTCCCTCCTGCGCTGGCGCACAATTAACTGCCATGCGCCGACACAGGCACCCTTGTACCATGGTGCAAGGGTGCCTGCATTGCAGGGAGATTGTTTCTGTGCTGCTTGAAAAGGAGCTGTATTTACAAGGACAGGAAAAGCCACGCAGGGTGGCTTTTCCTGTCCTTGTAAATATGGAGCAGCAAAATGCGCCGCCGGTGCCTCACAAAAAGTGATGTACCAGCGGCGCAAGGGGCTTGTACATATGCTCCTAGATATCCTACAGCAAATCAGTAGAGAGGTTAGTTGTTGCAAGAACAATAAAGTGGGCAACAATGTTGAACATTATAATCACGTAGAATAGGCAAGTTTAAAACATGTTCGGGGAACCTTATAAAATGTGGAAAAAAATATTACATGCATTACATCACAGGGGCATTTAATCAGAGCAAAAGACCCATCATTAATACTGGGGAATATAACTAGATGGCAAAAAATATCCAGTCTAAAACGACTCAAAACTAGGGGGGCGAATAATTCAGCTCCACCAGCGGAGTTCCTGGAGCTTTGCCCACTCTGTGTTTTTCTGGGAACGAGGAGTTCCGGCAAAACTCCTCCAACCGCCATGTGGCAAAGTTTTTTCTTGTTTGTGGCTCACCAACGTTAAGTTGGCAAGCGCAAGTGAGAATTTGCGTCCCCTAACGTGATTTTCAGGAGCTAGAACGCTTTCCGGTGAGATTTCTCAGCACAGGCAGTCAAGGCAGGTCACAACTGTTTGCATTGTGAAAGCTGCCACTTGAGTTGAAAATCTACTCGAGTGGCCAAAAGAAGATGCGCCCTCTGGTGCTCTGGGTGGTGCTGTTCGCGCTGTAAAATACAATGTGTAACAAGCTCCCGGTGCTAAAAATCAGCGAGAGCAGCACAACGTGAAAAATTCTGCACACCCGCGGAACTCCACAGAATCTCATGGACATTTTATATAACTCCACAGAATTCCATGGAGTGAAACTTCACGAGTTCCCCCCACCCCTAGTCAAAACAAACCTATGGGGGCAATTCTGCACAGATTTCAGATAAAGCTGCATGCCGTCATTGATAAGTATCTTGTGGTTGTAGACTACAATAGGTTTTGCTAGTTCCAAAGATAATCTACCCTCTTTGAGCTGGGAAAAACATTCCATCTTTAAATCTCTTCTGCTGATGTGGTGAAGTGTGTCTGGGGTTCTCAAAATACTCTGCATGACCTATTTCCAGATAGGTCTGTGTCATAGATTTGAACCAGGGATTTGGTGAACCAAAGACAGTTAAAAACAATCCTTAATAATCTTACGATTTAAAATTGTGTTTTCATTATGAATGTTTTCATTCAGACCCAAATCTAACATATAATCGACAAAACGGGTAAGTAGCCACTGCAAACTCAGTGGTGTGCGGTACATAAGTACTGTATCATTAGCGTAAAGCAGAGCGGGAATGGGTCTATGCCCAATCTGAGAGTGATCCCTACAGTTTTATTGTCAAAACAGAAAATAAACTGTTAAGGTACAGGGTGAACAAAAAGGGTGCAAAGACGCATCCCTGTCTAATGCCTATCTCAAGATCTAAAGTGCCAGTGCATTTCCCCCTTAGTCTGTAGTGTGCTCCTTGCCCCGCCCCTGAATACATCTCTCTAAGGAAGGATATTATCGGAGTTCCACCCAAGCTCTACCAACATTTTCCACATTTTGTCATGCAGAACACAATCAAACGCACTTGACAAGTCAACAAATGCCAAAAATAAATGGCCTTTCTTTATTAGGATATATTTACTAATTAGCAAATTTAAATTTAGCAACTGTTCAATTGTCCCCAGGCCCCTAAGGAAGCCATATTGTAAGTCAGAAAGGATTTTGTTACTCTCTGCCCACTCTTCTAGCCTGTTCATTATTCTGGCAGTGACATTCACCAAGGAGTCGAGTAGTGAAATTGGGTAATAACAAGCTGGATCAGAATGATCCCCTTTCTTATAGATTGGCACTATCAGGGAATCCAATCAGATATTCAAAATACCAGAGTGGCAACAAGCCCCTAACACCCTAGTCAAAATGGGTCCCCAAAATGTAATATTGGTCTTAAAAAGATTAATTGGAATGCCATCCAGGTTAGGAGCTTTACCACCCTTATTTCCCATAAGTATTAATTTCATCCGGGGAGAAAGATACATTGCTGATGCCAGATGTGGAACCCTCAGTAACAATGGGTTAGGAGCCCTGGTACGACAGACTTGAGGTTACGTAAATCTTGGAGAAGTGGGCCACCCAATCAGACTCATTGGTAGCGACCTGTAATACGGGCACTATCATCCCTTAAAAATGGGGCATTATTAACACGCAAAAGGCTGAGCAAACTTTAGTCACACTAGCATCAACTTAAGATTCCCAGACGGCATTCTTTAGTTCTAGTTTCCTAAGTTTCAATGCTAGGCTGTACTCATGTCTACACATTCTCACTATTAAGGGCCCGATTCTGATCTCGTAAAGAAGGCCACCAAACGGGATTTGTAAAGAGAAAATCCAATTCGGAGCCTATCTTTCCGTCCGAATCGTCCCCGTTCCGAACGACCAAGTACGATGCGAGTATCCCGTGCGCGCCGTGCGAATCGTTTACGAACCCAAACCTGTCCATCCGACGTGTTTGTAGCCGAATCGTGCCACGCAATGGAGCCGAATTCCGACTGATCGAGTACGATGCACGATTCGGACAGCTGCTTCGCCTCAGTCTCAGCGAGACAAAATGGCTGTCGGAATCATACTTCGGGGGGCCGTAGCAGACCCCCCTTCACCCGAGGCCCTCCGAATCTGTCACGGGGTGTGCCCATGGGTCCCCCCAATCCAGGCATGCACAGTGTGGCAGCACCATGGGGTGCCCGCCATACAGTGTACGCTTTTCCCCACCCACCCCTTTTTGCTATGGGAGCCTGTGTACGCGTCTGTACACAGGCTCCCATAGAGTTCAATGGGAGTCCGTCCGAACCGAGTCCGTAACCATGCGGTTGCATCGTACTCGCTCGGTTGGACTCGCACAGCGCGTCTCGCTTGGAAAGCCCTCCAGGCTCGAGTCATACGGAGGGCTTTCCTAGCGAGATCGGAATTGGGCCCTAAGATGCACTGTGGGGTATTAAGAAGGGCTACCATAAGGTGCATTATTAAAATTGCAAAATGTTTGAATTTATTTTGTTACATTAATTATTTGTGCAAATAATGTATGATTAATGAAAATATATTTATTAAAATAAAAGTTAAAAACAAAATGTTATTGTAGATATTTATATGATATTCAAATTACTTAAAAAATTCAAAATATGTGACAATTTAATTTAATCAAGTTAATTAATTTAAAAAATAAATAAAACATTTCCATTTTATAATTTCTGTGAAAACAATTATCATCATTTAAAAAGTTAAAAATGTTATGTTGAAAATTGCCATTTTAAAGTTATTTTTTGTTATTTATATTTTTAAATTGGTTTTATATATTTTCTATTTTATGATTTTAAATTTTTGATTCTGATCTTATTTTTAATTTTATCGTTCAAAGTTGAAGAATGGTAATAAATATTTCTTTAAATGTATTACATATTAATAGTGCTAACAATATTCTTTATATGTTAATGTTTAAATAGGTTTGCAGTTTTAGTTGTGTTTTTTTTTTAAAGTACATTTTAGTTTATTTTATGTATGAAAAATGATGTGTGAGTAAGGAGTAATGATTGTGTATATAAAATGTTTAGTTTATAGCACCTTGCATAACATGTGTTGATTGTAGTGGAATTAGTAACTTTCACCCCTTTTGTGTCCAACACCTTCCTCAATTTGACTTAGATTAAAGTCGGAGAAGTAAATGTCACCCCTATAGTGCCAAACACCTTCCCCAAATTGGTTTAAATTGGAGTGGGAATAGTAAATGTTACCCTTTTATTGCCCAACACCTCCCCCAAATTGTTACAGATTGGAGTGGGAATAGTAAATGTCACCCCTTTAGCGTCCAACTGTTGGAAGGTGAATTATTAGTAGAGGTAAGAATGCACCCACCACTAGCAATTAGGCCACCAACGCAATATAAGGTCCAGTCAAGGGCTCAATACATTATCCCCTGGCTCAACCCTGGGTAGCTGGCTGTGAGCAGCCAGGGTTAACTAAGGAAACAGGTATGTAAAGCATTTTAAAACACCACTACATTAAATAAGTAAGACACAACACGCAATGCAAATCCTACACCAGTTTGTAAAAATAGGAAATGTTTTTATCTTTAACATGACACCAAAATGACAAACATCCAATATAGGGAGCGGGAGACATGAACGTTTAAAGATTAAACACTTTCTAGTGCTTAAAAAAATATAGCGCCCACTTGGGACATCTGGTCGCACTTGACCCGGACAAAGTCAAAGTTTAAGGCCGGCCGCGATGGAGCCCTGGTCGGGTACACTAAGCGGGAAAGATTTTACCTCTCAGACTAAGAAACGTTTCTGGAGGATTTTTTCTCAATGTCGTGCAGTCCCCTTGAGCATTCTGATTTCTATGCAGAGGCGTCCGCTTGCTTCGCTGAAAGGCCCCGGTCAAATCCTGGAAGTCTGGAGCTCCGTAGCTTTCAGTGGGACTAACCTAAATTCCAGGCCGGGTCGGTGTTGAAGGTAGTCGGCTTGACTCGTGACGTCGAGTCGGTCCCCTTATGGAGCTTAGTCCAAAAGTTGCTCCAAACTTCTGGAACTTATTCCTTAAGTTCCCCTTGAGGGTTAAAAGTGTCCAAAACACAAATCCAAGGGTCTAGAAGCTCTGAGATGGTCCTTGGAAGTTTGGGAATACAATTCCCTCTATGTACCTGGCCAAATCTTTAAAAGTTCACTGGACTTTCTCCATGCTGGGGACTTTGTTGTAATAAAGATGTCCAGTGGTCGGGATGTAGTTTCAGTTGATTTATTAAGTCTAGGTTACAAGTTGGTAAGTTCATGTGGAAGAGCCCCACCAGGAGCAGCCTCCCTGCTGCTCAGCCCATCTTCAACTGCCATCACTCACACCAGGCACCCAAGCATTTCAAACATGTCCATCACACCAAAATTCCACACAGAACACTCACACTGGCTGAGCAGCTAGGAACAAAGTAACATAGGAACAGTATTAACACAACAGTAAGATACCACATACCTTCTCCCCTTAAAATTGAAAATTAAATAAACAATACCAAAAGGAAACAACTATGCACAATAATGTACAAAAGAAGGAAATAGTCCAGAACCCAGGGATGCAAGGTAATACACCACATCACGAGAGGGAACTAAGACTAAACAAAGGAGGAAAGAAGAATGAATAGATACACACAAAATATCACCCATCCTCCCCTTTAATATTAAAAACAAATTGAAATGATTCAAGAACGTTAAGCTCACAGGAACAAAGTGAGATACCACCACATGAAAAGACACGTGAAACTTAAACTCATGAAAGATGCAAAAGAAGCATCCAACCATGCACCGCAAAGCAGGGCAAAGCACTGTGGAGAGAAACCACGAGAGACACGCAATCCCAGAACACTATCACTATGGGTGTACTGCACCCCATGTATAGACTCCTCACGTAAGGAACAACAACGAAAACTGTGAAGAAGGGACTGAAACACAACTTGCCACCCCTCATGTAAGGGGCAAAACATGCACAAATGGGACTGTGACCCATAATGCAAACTGTGTAGATGGGACTAACACCCATTAGGTCAGCGAACAAAACGTACAGCACAGGGTGACTTATACACTGTGAAAATGTCAACTGTAGAAATGGGACTGGCACCCACTCTAACATCCCTAATGTAAGGCTTTGTAATGTGAACCGTGCAAATGGGACTAACCCCTGTTATGTTCCATATAGGTACCCCAATATAGGCTCAGGTAGCAACCTACCCTTTCACCTATATTCTCCCCTACCATTACACTACATTACAGTTCTTGGGACTGACCTTTACCTAGTTACGGTACTGCTAACAGGACGTGGAGTTTTCCCTGAAACCTAGCCTCATCCATTATGCATGAGAATTCTTGGAAACTCAGCAGGACTACCATCTCCTGCAAAATAACTATGTATAAGGGTCATTCCTTCTGTCATCCTGAGTCCGACATGACACAGCAAGGTAGAACAACTGAGGGTACCACTTTGGGTATATAAACACCATATTTTGCTGAGGTAGTGAGAGGAGAAAAGTACTTCCATGCTGACACACTGACGCGAGACGCTGAGGCTCCTGCACACAGACACTCCAGCTCGCAGCGGTCTGACATCCCTTGCGGGGTGTCCAAATCGAGACCAAGACGGAATTCCACAGTCTCTCACTTCAGCTAATGGGGTTGACTTTATCCTAGAGGGATTCTTAGCTTTACACCTACATACATGCTAGGTACACTTAGGTACGTCTAGTTAGGGTCACATCGTAGGAGTACGCATTTTATTGTAATGTTTTTTTATACTTGCCTGTATTCATGGTTTTAGCACTATGGTAGAAATTTACCGTCCGTTTACTCTGTTGGTGCTTATGATCATTTATATCTGCTTCTGTCTTATGGTTGTTTCAGCACACCTATTTTACATTGGAATGACACTGGTTCAATAAATGCTTATTGAAAAACGTCCCCACCGTTTATTCTGTGTATCTCTCTGAGACAAATTGAGCAGGAGTGACTGAGTGAAAAGTATCGCACTGTTTCCACAATCCTGAGGGATCAGGGTTATCATGTTCGATAGTTGCCAAGAACTATTCTTTCCTTGGGAAGAGGGGTTTCTAGTGGCACTGTGAGCTAGCTGGTATACAGGCTAACATACCCGGTAGGGGTGTCTAGAATCAGTCTGGACACCAATCCTACAGTGTATGTTGTCTAAACGCGCAGATCCTTTATAGGTTTATAGGAACTACACGACATGGCGCACCAATGTTGGTTTGGCACTTATTTAACGGTCAAATCTGAGTAGCTCAGTCGTGCTGTTCTCAGAGACCCCTACTCACATTTCCCCAGAGATGTCTGTAGTGGGAAGGGAACTATCCACCACAGATGAGTAGGCATATCCCATGTATTGGCTGTCGATTTATCAAGCTTCAAGGACAAATTGTTCCTATTGTGCATAAAACCTTATCTCAGTTTCCTTGAAACTTTTTCATTCTTAAAAAAAAAAAAGGCTGACGAAGACGCCGCTGCGCCTGCACAACGTGCGGTTGCAGCAAGGGAAGATCAAGAAGGGGAAATAAACATTTCAGAAAATGTTAGAACTGCCCTTAATATAAAACTAGCAGACTATGGAGTCACAGCTAGGGGTGAGACAGTCACATTTGTGATTGAGGCACACGAAGCATGTAGAACAGAGGTATTCTTTTCATGGGTGAAATTCCCACAAGCAGATGCACAATCAAATACATTTCATTCTTACAGTGAAGATGAAACACCAAATTAATACTGTCCGTATGAAGACATTGAAGTTCTGCTCACCTACCAGGAGCACATAAACTGGTTTGAAGGCGCCCTTCCACACACAAAAGAAAAAGTGAGACTCGGTCTGCTGGGAAGAGATGGGGCCACTTGGCCAGTCCTTGCTGCTTACACACCGCATCCAGACATTGACACAATGCCAGTAGCAGACTTACGTCCACTTCATGAAGAAATAATAAAACTTTACAGAAACCTGACACAGTTCGTAATGAGAACACTCACACTTCAGCCAACAAGGGCTACACAAACAAGACAAATTCAGGGATCTCCAACTAAAATTACACCACAAACGCTACACGCCGTTATGGGTAAAATGCCCACTAGACGTGAGCAAATGCCATTCTGGATAGCTCAGAAAATAACACAGCTAGAGGCAGTATTTCCACACACAAGCCCTCAAGATAAAACACAGAGGGGCCGATTCCGATCTCGGTCGGAGGCGCACCCAATACTATTCGGTCGGGAAAAAAGCCATGCGAAAGCCAGTTTCCCGACCGATCCGTACAGCACACCGAACGAGCAAGTACGATGCGCACAACAGCAAAAATTCCGGCCGAGCCGTACTCACCCAAACCAGGTCCTGTTCTCCGACCGAGGCGAATCCGGAAACGCCGAATCGAGTCGCACGGAAGGGAAAATGCAGCCCCGTCCGGCCGGACAAGTACGATGCGCTTTCCGTATGCGCCGAACCCGTCGCTACGCACGGCACGTCAAAGCATCCGGGAGAGGCGCACATAAGATCCGAATCGCGCCACAACACGATCCACGGCTACGAGACGAACACAGCACCGACGAGGACGACGCGAAGCGGCGAGGACGAAGCCAAGCGACGAGGACGACGCGAAGCAACGAGAAGGACGAACGACACGAACCAACCATGAATCCCTTCGTCCCGATCATACCAATATTCTACATCTACTACCGGAACAGGCACGGACGCGTACGGCGCAGAAGGTAAGTCAGACACCAACCACAAAACACATACAACACGTACACGACACATCACACACATACACTGGGAATCTGAATATACTTACACCAGCAACAGCAGCACCATAGGGGCGGGATGCCCATCACCAATGCCACATATGCACACAGGGGCCTGAATGCGCGCCACCACCCCAACCCAGGGGGGCTGGATGCCTACCACTACTACCACCCTTAGCCAGGGGGCAGGATGCCCACCACTACTACCACCCTCACCCAGGGGGGCAGGATGCCCACCACTACTACCACCCTTAGCCAGGGGGCAGGATGCCCACCACTACTACCACCCTCACCCAGGGGGGCAGGATGCCCACCACTACTACCACCCTTAGCCAGGGGGCAGGATGCCTACCACTACTACCACCCTCACCCACGGGGGGCAGGATGCCTACCACTACTACCACCCTCACCCAGGGGGGCAGGATGCCCACCACTACTACCACCCTTAGCCAGGGGGGCAGGATGCCCACCACTACTACCACCCTTAGCCAGGGGGCAGGATGCCCACCACTACTACCACCCTCACCCAGGGGGGGCAGGATGCCCACCACTACTACCACCCTTAGCCAGGGGGCAGGATGCCTACCACTACTACCACCCTCACCCAGGGGGGCAGGATGCCCACCACTACTACCACCCTTAGCCAGGGGGCAGGATGCCTACCACTACTACCACCCTCACCCAGGGGGGCAGGATGCCCACCACTACTACCACCCTTAGCCAGGGGGCAGGATGCCTACCACTACTACCACCCTTAGCCAGGGGGCAGGATGCCTACCACTACTACCACCCTCACCCAGGGGGGGCAGGATGCCCACCACTACTACCACCCTTAGCCAGGGGGCAGGATGCCTACCACTACTACCACCCTTAGCCAGGGGGCAGGATGCCTACCACTACTACCACCCTTAGCCAGGGGGCAGGATGCCTACCACTACTACCACCCTCACCCACGGGGGCAGGATGCCTACCACTACTACCACCCTCACCCAGGGGGGGCAGGATGCCCACCACTACTACCACCCTTAGCCAGGGGGGGCAGGATGCCCACCACTACTACCACCCTCATCCAGGGGGGGCAGGATGCCCACCACTACTACCACCCTTAGCCAGGGGGGCAGGATGCCTACCACTACTACCACCCTTAGCCAGGGGGGCAGGATGCCTACCACTACTACCACCCTCACCCAGGGGGGCAGGATGCCCACCACTACTACCACCCTTAGCCAGGGGGCAGGATGCCTACCACTACTACCACCCTTAGCCAGGGGGGCAGGATGCCTACCACTACTACCACCCTTAGCCAGGGGGCAGGATGCCTACCACTACTACCACCCTCACCCACGGGGGGCAGGATGCCTACCACTACTACCACCCTCACCCAGGGGGGGCAGGATGCCCACCACTACTACCACCCTTAGCCAGGGGGGCAGGATGCCCACCACTACTACCACCCTCACCCAGGGGGGGCAGGATGCCCACCACTACTACCACCCTTAGCCAGGGGGGCAGGATGCCTACCACTACTACCACCCTTAGCCAGGGGGGCAGGATGCCTACCACTACTACCACCCGTAGCCAGGGGGGCTGGATGCCTACCACTACTACCACCCCCACTCATAGGATGGACAATGCATGACACAACAAGCACACCACAACCTAGGGAATGCAAGATTAAGACATCCCCCCACCACCATGACAAGCGTGTGAGCAGGCTGTGTCAAATGCCTACAACACCGAACATGACTTTGAACATACAATGTGACCCCCTAGCACATGTGCCACACATATATGTGTGTGGCACCCACAATGCAAGCAGCCCATGACCATTGTGGCAATGGGGCCTAAACCCCCATCATCACAGTGACCAAAAGGCAAGTGTGGGGTCCATAGCTGAAGCACATTTTGACCATTGTGGCAATGGGGTCTAAACCCCCATCATCACAGTGACCAAAAGGCAAGTGTGGGGTCCATAGCTGAAGCACATTTTGACCATTGTGGCAATGGGGTCTAAACCCCCATCATCACAGTGACCAAAAGGTAAGTGTGGGGTCCATAGCTGAAGCACATTTTGACCATTGTGGCAATGGGGTCTAAACCCCCATCATCACAGTGACCAAAAGGTAAGTGTGGGGTCCATAGCTGAAGCACATTTTGACCATTGTGGCAATGGGGTCTACACCCTCATCATCACAGTGACCAAAAGGTAATTGTTGACAAAGAAAGAGCTGCAACTGCCAAACTGCATGGATCATTCCTGGTCACAGAACCA
The DNA here is from genome assembly GCA_963921515.1 of Calotriton arnoldi. Classification (NCBI taxonomy): domain Eukaryota; kingdom Metazoa; phylum Chordata; class Amphibia; order Caudata; family Salamandridae; genus Calotriton; species Calotriton arnoldi. The sequence goes on along the minus strand of CAWUFW010020433.1, from coordinate 28,325 downwards.
AAAACTCATCTGTGGCAAAGTAGTGTATGTGTCCCATTGCAACATAAATTGGGGGAGCCAAATACTGCAGTGCAAATGAAACATTCCTTTGGCCATGTGCAGACAAACAACACCCATGGGGGCTGAGACCGTCAACAGTCATCAATGACACAATGACAGAAGTGACCATCAGAATGCAGAACCACATATTTGCACCAATGGGCACACAAATGCAGATACCCTGTGGAGACAGCAGATGTGAGGTGAACAGATACCATACCATGGCAGCAATGGGACACACAAACCATGATCACTGTGCTGACCGATGACCTAGGAGTCCCAGGGACAGCAGGGGAAACACACCAAACAACATACAGCCAATGGCACACCCAAGATATGCCAATGCAGTGGTGCAGATGCACAAACACAAACAGGCAGACCAACACTGTCATCATACACAGCAGGTGAGGGGTGGGGGTGCCAGTGTCCCCAGGCAACAACACAACACATGAGGAGAGCTGAATACCAATCATACAGATGTGCATACACTGCCACACTAAGCTAACTCATGGATCCAAATCCCCTATGTGGGCAAGCAGGCATTGACAGGTGAGAGGGAGCACAAAACACACATGTCACACAGGCACGTAGGAACAACAACTGACACAGCAAGTCACAGACACACCACAGCACCACCCCCAGGGCCCCCACAATGTGGTGACCCTGGGCTGAATAAAAATACCACTGTGATGACAAAGCTAAATGTCGTTCACACTGTGAACCACAGTCAGGTGTCCTGAGCAACTAACTACCATCACACCTACACAAGCACAAATCAATCAGCATGGCCAGTAAGCCAAGGCCAACATGGAGGCAGGGGACTAGCCGGGCAACAACTCTCATCTGCACACACTCAAGACCACACCCCTCGACCTCCAACAATGTGCAGCAGTGAAGTACACATGCACTGGTGACATTGCACATGCACCCATGACTATTCCAGGGTGGTGGGTGGGAACCAAGGTGTAGAAACACATCACACATGGACACTCAACAAGACTCCTGAATGTCTGACACACTGCACACTACGCTGTACATGGACATGACGGCAATACCACACCGACCAATGGGATCCCAGCCACAGTCACACACCAATGAAGAAGCCAAGGTCACCCACAAAGAACACACATAGACAACAACCAACATTGCAGCCCGGACCCTAAGGAGTGCCAGCAGTCACACACACAACGTGTCACAATCACTGAAAGATAACACAAACTGGAAATCACATGACAGGGGCAAACAACAAGTGCCAAAGGGAAACCTGACTGGGACCCATCTGCGTCAGCACACAAACTCTGCCCTGACAGCAAACACACCTATGGGTGACACCCTGATGACCAGTAATGTGCCATGCACCCACATCACAGAGAACACAGGGAGAAGACTTTGGGGGAACATAGCTCAAGTCAGCAAGCATCACAAACAGGTACAACACTAGGGATCACAGCATGCGCAGATGAATGGAAGTGAACACACAGACATGCACATACAACACACACCTTGGGCGCAGGCAATGTCACACGTGTACACACTGCCATGAGGGGACTCCACTCCTGTGTGAGGAAAGCTGTGCCATATGTTGCCTCAGTAGGGCCCCATCATGTCAGCTGAGCACTTGGTCACACAATCAACAATTAGCACCAAATGAGGGCTCCCATCACATCAGCCTGGTCATGGATGTGCCAACGGAATCATCAGCACAGATCCAACACACTTGTATAGCAATGTTGCACTGACTACACGGATGAGTCCCTCCCCATTGATGCCCAAACCTGCATGTCCACTGGAGATGGCAACACGGTCAGGGAAGTAGACAAATGCAACGATGGCAGGCACAACAGATGTGCAGGGGTGGAAGCCACAGATATGAAATTGCCAATGTAAGTAGGAAACCCATTGCCAAATACTGAACACATGACACCCTCAGATGCTGCTATTGATGACATGGATACACCACATGATAGGACACATTCCCCCTGGACCACATGGGTTCCTGCACAGTAACACTTCATAATCATGAGACCAGATATCACCATCACTGCAGCAAGGGCATGGTTAGCTGCACCAACAACATGTACATCTGAAGCATGAGCACTAGAGAAAAGAAAGTTGCTTTATTCAGCATATGTGTTGTTTGATAACGACGTCCAGAAGAAATTAGAGCAAAGGCCAATGGCCAGTCCATTGTCAAAGTTCAAACAGGGTGACACTGGCAGATGTCACCCTACGCATGCCTGCACAATACCAGGGACAATCCACTAGGAGGGGCAACCGGGGGGCAGGCCAGGCACCGCAGGGACAGGATCAGGGCTCACCAGGGGGAGTCAGGGAAGGGGTGGTGGGTGCTGGAGAGCCACTGACAACTGCAGTGGAGGTGTCTGACATGGTGTGTGCCGGCACAACTGGGGGGCATGACACAGATGTCGTGGGTGCCGGCACAACTGCAGTGGACCCTGCAGATGGGGTGGACAGGTCCGCCACTGCAGTGCCCAAGTCAGACAGGGCGGTAGTGGACTCCACTGCAGTGCCTACCTCCAGGGGAGGAGAATGGGGAACAGGCAAGGTGGGTTGGACAGAGGGGGAGGACACCCTCACCACATCAGTGGCACAGACAAGCGCAGCGGGGGTGTGGTGCTGGGAGAGCAAGTGGCAGGGGGAGAAGGCCGGAGCATCTTGGGGATGGTATATCTGTGGGTGGGGGAACCTGGGGCAGGGTGTGGTGGGGGCACCTGTGCAGTGGGGGCCTGAGGGATGGAGGACGGAGACCTTGTGCCTGAGCTGCAGGGCGGTGGCGGGGTCTTGCTCTTAGCACTCCGGGGGACTTGCGGGTGGGGGCCTCAGTCCGTCTGCGCCTGGGGGAGGGTGTCCGGGGGCAAGGGGCACTCTGCTCCGTGTGGGTGGGCTTCCTCTTCCCCCGGGATGCTGGAGCAGCTTCATCAGTGGGGAAGAGGCCGAGGTCACAGAGGAAGAGCTGCTGTGACTTTGGGGTTGCAGGTGAGGCAAGGGAGGGTGCTTTGGAGGGAGAGGGAACTGAGGACTGCGCAGTGCATGTGGATGCGTGTGTGTGTTCCAGGGCCCCATCCCCTGTGAGTCTGGCTTCAGTCCCCTGAATGTGCGTGCGTGTGCGTTTTGTCATTGGCGTGTGTGTCAGTGTGCTGGATGTGTGTGTGCTGGTGTGTGCCTGTGCCAGTGTGTGTGTGCCTGGGATGGGTAAGGTGCTGGGGAGTGTGGATGGAGCAGAGGCAGGAGGGGTGAGGGACCGTTTGAGGAGGGACACTGCTGCCGTCAGGGAGGAGTCCATGGACCTATTGCCCCTCTGTAGGTCAGACATGCCCGATGAGATGCCCTCCATGAACGACACCAGCTGAGTCAACAGCGCGGTGTGCGCATGGAGGACACTCAGCATGGCTGTCTGCCCTACATGGAGCTGGCGAAGGAGGTACACAGACTCCTCACTCAGGGCAGCAGGGGACACAGGGGCAGGGGTGCGGTGCCTGGCCCAAAGGAGACACGCTCCCGGACATGGGAGCCTCCACGGACCTGGGGAATGGGAGCCGATGGGAGGGCGGTGGTGGTGCTGGTGGTGGCGGGGACAGCAACACTAGCTGGGGTGTGGTGGCTGCTGACACCCGCCTCCACAAGGGAGTCATCCTCCGAGTTGCTCTGGTCCTCAGCTGAGGTGGATGCTGCTGAGGACTCCTCGGTGTGGCTCCCCTCGCCCTCCGTGCCACTGGGTCCCTCCGACCACTCCTCGGCTGCTGACCCAGTCTGGCTCTCCGGCTCCTCCTGGTCCGTGGAGCTGTCCCCTTCCGTGGCCGTGGATGTATCTGCAAACAATGGGGAAACAGACAGACATCAGTCACCTGCACATAACGCACACACCACTGTGAGCACAGCACATCACAGAGCAAGCCCTGGCATCATTAGTTGTACATTGCTAAAAGTGCACTAATTGAACAGGAGAAGTCAATTGTCAGTCTGATGCCAAGCATGGCACTCACATCCCACATGGCCTTGCACCCATCTGTCTGGTGTCTGTTGGATTGCAACACCCCAGTGTTGACACATGCACCAAGTACACAGTAGTTGGACAGTGCAGAGGACACGGTGTGGACAAATCACAGCTCTTGCCACTGAGTCAGTACAGGTTTCCGGATGTAAGGGATGCCCAGAGTCAAATAGGAAATGCATGTGATGCATACCAGCGACAGACACCATGATGCACCCATGTCCTGATAGCCAGCGCCACTATGGTGTGCATGTAGCACATGTCACTCCCCTGCAGGCTCACCAATCAGTAGACACATGCCATGGCGGAGGCATGACTGCAAAGTCATACATCACTGGCTCAGTGATGTATGACTTTGCAGCCAGACAACAACACTCTGCACTGTGTCACAATAGTAGGTCATGGGGAATGCAAGTCCTGGAGCTGCACAAGTGCACATGTACATCCCCCCACAACACATCCTCTTAACCCTCATCTGTCCAGGTCATACCTATTGGACATATGGGAGACCTGTGACACTACCCTCTGAACCTGAGCCCCTCACACTCTGCTGTGCATGGGGAACAGCTGCCTGAACTTCACATTTACATGCCCCAGTCTGCATGGGCAGCTGATCAGACACCTATGTGTCACACAAGTATCGTCTCCTATGGTCACATCTCCAGTGGCATGCTGAGCCCCTACCAAGAAACTCCACAGCAGTCCTGGCGACTAATCCACAGCACACTGACACAGAGGCAGACACCTGAGGGGTCAAATCACTGTGCACAATGTGTCCTCTGATACACGGGAGTGGGAGTACAGAGTGTATTGTATGGCCTGGAGTAGGCATGACTGTCCAGCCCCACATGAATGAGGGATGAGCCCTGGACTGTAGGCAGCTGGCTAAGTATGTGTGACACACGTCATATACATACTCCTGGGGCCCAAACATTGTTCCCACCCGCAGCATGGGTGTGTGCCAGGTACCCCAGCCACATGTGGTGGATCAGCTCAGCAATTGGACCACAGATCAAAGTAACACGCTGAATACATGTCAGAATACAGGCATTGTGTAAGCAATGGACCCACCCATGATGCCCACCACAGAGTCAGGGAAACAGATGCTGTCTCCCACCTTGAGTCAAGCAAACTGCAAGGACACAGTCCTAAGTGACAGAATTCCCTGCATGTAAGGGCCACACCTGGGTATCAGATGAGGAGTGGGCAGTGCACAATAGAGGGACATGGCTCCTGGACAACATGACTGCTGTACTGTGGCAGTTCAACCTGGCCCGAGGAGGGCACATAGCATGTTAGACAGAGTACACAGTGCAGTCTTTGACTCACCCCCTCCTTGCTGCTCTCTGGCCTTCAGCTGCCCATCCAGGTCTGGAAAGACCACCGCCAGGATCCTGAGCATGTGGGGGGTCAGGGTCCGTGTTCCGCCCCTCCTGCGAGGAGGCGACAGCTTCAGCTGGACCCGTGCAATCCTCTGGGTCCAGCCCCGAAGGTCCTGCCACCTCTTTTGGCAGTTGCGGATCCGGCGCTTGTAGACCCCCACGGACCGGACAGCCCGGACGATGTCCTTCCAGATCTCATGCTTCCGATGGGCAGAAGCCTGTCAGGATGACAAAGTGATAAGGCCATTACTACACATGCAACATATCCGTGCATGACACAGTTGCATACACATGTCGCAATCACAGGGGCACATGGTGTACCCAGGCAGTGCACGGCTGCCCATGGACAGTTTTCCAGAAGTCACTACATGGTATCATTGCATGGGGAGTAAAACCCTGTTCAGAAGCACTGTCACTGCACCATACCTGTCCAGTGCAAGTCACTACACACTATGGGGGGTGACAACTACTCAGTGAGCCTGCTAGCCAGTGGTGTGCTGACTCTCAGCCTTGCTAGTCAGACAAAATGCACATTCAGAAAGGCAGTGCACAGAACACTCACCTGCTCCCCTGGTGTCCCATACAGCTTGCTGTACTGTGGAAGTAGGCTGTCCAGCAGGGCCTGGTTCTCTTCAAGGCTGAAGGCTGGGGCTCTCTCCACAGTACGTGCCATTGCAGGGTCCAGAGGGGCAGAGACAGCAGCAGTGCAGTGGCAGATGTCGTCCTGGAGCATGTAGTGCAGGCAAGTGGGCTCTCAGGGGAACATGCAGCAATATATATGTGCTGGAGAGGCAGATACTGTCCCTTGTGTCCAAAGTGATAGGTCCAAGTCGTTTGCATCTTCTGAATCTGGCCAATCCATGGAATAGCAGCACCAAAACACGCCCACAGCATCCTTCAAAATTTCAACTTCATGACATACATGATTTTGCAACATTGTTGTGGGTGACCAACTGATTTTCCAGCAACCGACTCGTTCGAATATTCGAAAACGCGTCCGTTGCCAGGCAAGCCCATTGTCAATGGGTGCGCACCGATCGGTCCATTGAGGTACAACGCGCACAGGGGTACAACGCGTACCCGCACACATTGAATGCAATGGGCCGGCCGGAGGCACCGATCGGTCCATTGCAGTACAACGCGCACAGGGGTACAACGCGTACCCGCACACATTGAATGCAATGGGCCGGCCGGAGGCACCGATCGGTCCATTGCAGTACAACGCGCACAGGGGTACAACGCGTACCCGCACACATTGAAAGCAATGGGCCGGCCGGAGGCACCGATCGGTCCATTGCTGTTCAACGCGCACAGGGGTACAACGCGTACCCGCACACATTGAATGCAATGGGCCGGCCGGAGGCACCGATCGGTCCATTGCAGTACAACGCGCACAGGGGTACAACGCGTACCCGCACACATTGAATGCAATGGGCCAGCCGGAGGCACCGATCGGTCCATTGCAGTACAACGCGCACAGGGGTACAACGCGTACCCGCACACATTGAAAGCAATGGGCCGGCCGGAGGCACCGATCGGTCCATTGCTGTTCAACGCGCACAGGGGTACAACGCGTACCCGCACACATTGAATGCAATGGGCCGGCCGGAGGCACCGATCGGTCCATTGCAGTACAACGCGCACAGGGGTACAACGCGTACCCGCACACATTGAAAGCAATGGGCCGGCCGGAGGCACCGATCGGTCCATTGCAGTACAACGCGCACAGGGGTACAACGCGTACCCGCACACATTGGAAGCAATGGGCCGGCCGGAGGCACCGATCGGTCCATTGCTGTTCAACGCGCACAGGGGTACAACGCGTACCCGCACACATTGAATGCAATGGGCCGGCCGGAGGCACCGATCGGTCCATTGCTGTTCAACGCGCACAGGGGTACAACGCGTACCCGCACACATTGAAAGCAATGGGCCGGCCGGAGACACCGATCGGTCCATTGCTGTTCAACGCATCACTGTACATGTGACTGGCATATGTCAGCATGCCTGTCTCAGATGGACATATGCCAGCCACAGATAGCTCCCAGGGAGTGAGGGGCACACCTACATCACGACAGCCTGTCCAAACCTTATCATAAGGCATGTAAGGCTGCATTTCCTATTGTGTGTATGTTGGTGTACATGTTGTCCTGTGGGTGTCACCTGTGGGCAGCCACCCCCAGGCTGTGCACGTGTTAATGGGGACAGGATCCTGGGTGTTACGTGTACGTGACCACTGTGATGTGCAACTGTTCATATCTGTGCATGTGCCATGGTCACATTTCACAGTGGTGTTTGTGTATGTCATGTCACATACCCCGTGAGTCCCATGTGGGATGGTATGTTTGAGCCAGGGTGTCCCAGTGGCACAATAGTGATGGCCCTCCACAGTCTTTGTGCATGTAGTGTTTACAATGTCTCTGATTTCATGTGCACAATGGGAGACAGTCTCCACATCCACGTTGTGTGTGCATGGACTCTGATGTTGTGCGTGTGTGTCACAGACGTCCATGGCTCTCCTGCCATGGCAAGTGTGGCCACTACCTGTGGGGGTCATGTTTGTTTTGTTGTGGTGTACACATGATACTCCAGGTGATGCCAGTGTCCATGTGGCATTACAGGGTCCCTGGGAATGTGCCTGTCGTTGAGCTGTGGTGCCTGGGGCACATCTGTCCTCACATGTCACTGGGGGGTGACTGTGACACAGCATCATGATATCCAATGGGCCAACCTGGGACAAATTGATGCCACCTGTAGGACCGTGTTGACAGATGTTGGCCATGTATGTACCATACATGTCGTTCCGGTACTGCACACTTCATGTAGTTGTGCCTCATGATGATGTATGTTGGGATCTTGAGTGTGTTCAATGCCGCATATGTGGGGTGACTGACGATCTTGCTTACTTCTCCTCTGCACTGCAGGGCTCCTGCTGTCCATCGGCCATTCCCAGACCTGGCAACGATGGTGGAACGTGACAGCATCCGACGGTACCGCTTCACCAGGCAGCTGATTGAGGATTTGGCAGTGCAGTTGTCCCCACATTTGCAGCCTGGCCGGCCGTATCCTACAGCGCTGACCCCCAAGGTGAAGGTGATGGCAGCCCTACACTTCTTTGCCACCGGTACCTTCCAACATACTGTGGCGTCTGCTGGTGGGATGTCACAGACCATGTTCAGCCGTGTGCTCCGCGATTTCTTGGCGGCAATGTTGCTCTTCCTGAACCGGTACATCTATTTCCCTAGACTGCGACGACTCACTGACGTGAAGAGTGACTTTTATGCCCTGGGGAGGATGCCGCATGTCATTGGCTCCATTGATGGGACACATGTGGCTTTGGTACCACCACAGGCCCAGGAGCAGGCCTACAGGAACCGCAAGCACTACCACTCGGTCAATGCACTGGTGGTGTGTCTTGCAGACATGACCATCACACACGTGTGTGCCCGTTTCCCTGGTTCAGCACACGATGCCTTTGTGATGAGGAGTAGTCGCATCCCCAGGTTGATGGCACAGATGCAGAACCAGCGTGCCTGGCTTGTCGGTGTGTACTGACTTTGTGCCATTGTGTGTGATCTGATCTGTAGTATTCCGCCCACTTTTCCAAGTCAGCTGATGTGCACTTGTCTGTCTGTAGGTGACTCGGGATACCCCAACATGCCGTGGTTGCTGACACCCCTCAGGAACCCTGTGACACCTGCCCAGATGCGCTACAATGAGGCACATGGTCGGACCAGGAGAGTGATTGAGCGGACCTTTGGTCTCCTGAAGAGCCGCTTCCGCTGCCTGGACAAGACCGGAGGGTCCCTCCCATATGCCCCTGCGAAAGTGTGCAAGATTATCATCGTCTGCTGCATGCTCCACAACCTGGCAGTGCGGAAGGAGTTGCCTCTCATCCAGGATGACGATGACCAACATCCGCCACCTGTGGAGGATCCTGGCCTGGACCACGATGCCAGTGACGATGATGATGATGATGGTGATGGTGATGTCCGCACACAGCTCATCACCAACTTCTTTAGCTGAATGTGAGTATCCTGAGGTGTCATGTGAATGATGTGAGTTGGCATGATGTGTGGGTGGTGCTCTGGTGCTGTTGGAGTGTGTCCATGGGCTACTTGACAGGATGTGTGTTGCGATGTGTGGTGACAGGTGGGCTGTACTCCCCAACAGTGTTGACATGCTAACTTGGTTCTGGGTGGGTATCTTGTAACATGTATTGTGCATGAGTTTTGCTGTTCTGTCCTGTACTGCATTGCTTTTGACTGTGTGTCATTTCTGTCCTTCACAGGGTACTTTCAGATTCGTTTGGTCAACTGTGTCCACCGACGACGTGATTGCACATCCAGGCTGGTAGCTGTTGTGTCCCTACAGGTGATGTGCGCCACACCCATGGACTTCCTTCTGTCTACAGTTGTTGACTGTGTGCCCGCTACCAGGTGGGGTTACCTTGCATCTGTAGTGGTTACGGCATGTTGCTACTGTGTAATAAACCTGTGCTTCACTTAGTGATGTGCGTTGTCTGTGGTCACACATTTGACTGCCATTTGCTTACTGCACCTGTGGGCTACTTGACTACAACTGGGAATGGGTGTGGTGTCTGTGCATTGCACCGTCTTCCCTGGCAACATCAGTGTAGGCAATGAGTCAGATGGCCTAGGTGTGTATGTGTTGTGTAGCCCTGGTGGTGTGTCTCCCTCATATGTGTCACGTTGCCTGTACTCACATGCCTGTGTTGTCCTTGCTGTTGCAGTTCGCATACACAGTGTAATTTTGCTGTTCATCATCCCCATAACAGCACCCACGTTGGAATCACGACAGAGGCAAGTATGGTGTATTATTGTGTTTATTGTGATACATCTGTGATAATAGTGCATAGGATGGATTGTGCTGTACATGAATCTTGCAATCCCAAGTTCCTAGATGAATAGAAAGTCCAGGTAGACAGGATCCCCAGTATCGGGGCCACAGTTGTCTGACACATTGTTCCAACTTGTACTCCCCATGCAATGTGTGGGAGTAGTGTTGCCATCAACAGGGTGAACAGTCTGTGCACAAAGGCGAAAATCCAGAACAGGTTCAGGCTTCCTGGGAGTTGCGCTTGGCCATCAGCCTCTCACTTTCCCCTCCTCGGACGACCCCTCTTCTTGGGGGGGGCCCTCAAGTGCAGGCTGCTGCGGTGCAGGGGACTCTCCGCCAGAGTCCTCCTCCCTCCCTGTGGCAGTTGCAGTTTGTTCGGTACCAGATGTTGTTGGCACACAGGGAGGTGTGGACTGGTTGCTGTTCATCTGGCGGAGGCATTGTAAAATGTCCCTGTGCACCGCCGTCATCTCATGTAGTACATCCCACTTGGACTCCACACGGGACATGTGGGAGTCCACACATGACATGTGTGACTCCACGTTGGACATGTGGGAGTCCAAGCGGGCATGATGGGCAGCCTGCTGCTGTTTGATGTCTCTGAGGAGCCCCACTACCTGGCTGAGCTCTCCGGTGCTGGACTGGTACGCATCAGCTATGCGTACCAGTTGTGGGTCTTCATGCACACCAGCAACGTCTGCAAGCAGCGACCTCTGTCTCCCACCCCTCCCACCACCCCTGCTGACATGTGCAGTGTGTGCAGTTGCACGCACAGATAACCCTGGTCCACCTTGGGGGTTGGTGGTGGTGGTGGTGTCCATGGCCCCAGGTTGGTCCAGGGTCACTGCGCTGGTGTTGTTCCTTATTCTGTCCATGTCGGCAGGGATGGTATTCGTGGTGACAGTCGTTGGAGGGGTGGGTGCAGGGGGTGCAGCTGGTGGACCTGCTGGTGCTGCAGCTGGTGGTCCTGCTGGTGCAGCATGTTGACTTGCACCGGATGTGCCAGGTTGTTCTTCATCGTCCGAGGAGGACAGAGGCTGTACGACGCCAGTGAGCTCGGCATCCTCTTGAGCCTGGGACTGGGACTCCTCAGCGTCTGCTGCTGTGTCCCTATCATCACCTGTTTTTGGGAGACACAAACAATGTATGTCATGTTTCTGCAGGCATCAGTGGTTGACACACCTGACAGTTGTGACTGTGCCTCGGGGTGCGGGCCTGTACATTGTATTGTCCTAAGTCGTCACAGTCAGGGGTTGATATTGGTGTGGCACATTGTCCTGCATTATTTGGGCATTTCTATGTATTCTCTAAGGGTGTGAACATGGTCTGCATTGATTGTGTTTGGTTGACAGCCAGACCTCCTTCCCACCCACCCACCCACCCAGTCAGTTATCCCACCATGGAACGTGCTTGCATTGCAGGGAGTGTAAGTTGTCTCTCAGGATGTCAGTCAGTGGTGTCCTGCTGTTTGTTGGTGCACAGTTGCCAGCAGGGCCTTGTGCTCCCCACAGCAGTAGCCAGTGTCAGCCATCTTGTGAGTCCTTCTCCACTCCCTGTGATGTGAGCATGGTTCAGGGTGGTGTTGATGGGCCAGTTGTGGGGGTGACCAATATCAGTGACTACGACTCCCATCATGCTATTGCCTCCACCCCCCTTCCCAGCATGCCCATGCTTCCTTCCTTTTGACTCTGCTTCCCTGTGGGGTGGGCTGGCTGTGCTGACAGGATGGCTGGGAGTGTTGTCCTGGCAGTTGTTTGGCTAAGAGTCCCAAGAGTGTTCCTGTGCTTCACACAACATAACCCAGGGTGGTGGTGCTTTGTGGGATCTTGTGTTAGGATGGAGGGCATTGCATTCTACCAGGTGGGTACTGTGGAGTTTGTGTTGGGGAGGGTGTGAGGGGAGGTGCTGGTGACTATAGTCAGTGCTGCAAGTCCCCCTTCCCACCCAGCCAGCCAGATATCCTACCATGGAACGTGCTTGCATTGCAGGGAGTGTAAGTTGTCTCTCAGGATGTCAGTCAGTGGTGTCCTGCTGTTTGTTGGTGCACAGTTGCCAGCAGGGCCTTGTGCTCCCCACAGCAGTAGCCAGTGTCAGCCATCTTGTGAGTCCTTCTCCACTCCCTGTGATGTGAGCATGGTTCAGGGTGGTGTTGATGGGACAGTTGTGGGGGTGAGCTATGTCTGTGACTACGACTCCCATCATGCCATTGCCTCCACCCCACTTGCCAGCATTCCCATACTTACTTGCTTTTGTGTGGAGTTCAGTGGGTGTGGGTGTGAGGGCAATGGCAAGATGGCTGACAGTGGTGTCCTGCTGTTGGTTGCTGAGCAGTACCCAGCATGCCCTTGTGCTCCCCACGACACAGCAACAGTGTCAGACATCTTTGATGGGCCTTTCCACTCTCTGTGGGATGTGCATGCGTGAGTGTGAGCTTGCTGGGCCATGTGGTGGGGGATGTAGGGCTGTGAGTACGACTCCCATCATGCTATTGCCTCCTCCCCCTTCCCAACATGCCCATGCTTCCTTCCTTTTGACTCTGCTTCCCTGTGGGTTGGGCTGGCTGTGCTGACAGGATGGCTGGGAGTGTTGTCCTGGCAGTTGTTTGGCTAAGAGTCCCAAGAGTGTCCCTGTGCTTCACACAACATAACCCAGGGTGGTGGTGCTTTGTGGGATCTTGTGTTAGGATGGAGGGCATTGCATTCTACCAGGTGGGTACTGTGGAGTTTGTGTTGGGGAGGGTGTGAGGGGAGGTGCTGGTGACTATAGTCAGTGCTGCAAGTCCCCCTTCCCACCCAGCCAGCCAGATATCCTACCATGGAACGTGCTTGCATTGCAGGGAGTGTGAGTTGTCCCTCAGGATGTCAGTCAGTGGTGTCCTGCTGTTTGTTGGTGCACAGTTGGCAGCAGGGCCTTGTGCTCCCCACAGCAGTAGCCAGTGTCAGCCATCTTGTGAGTCCTTCTCCACTCCCTGTGATGTGAGCACGGTTCAGGGTGGTGTTGATGGGCCAGTTGTGAGGCTGAGCAATGTCTGTGAGTACGACTCCCATCATGCTATTGCCTCCACCCCCTTCCCAGCATGCCCATGCTTCCTTCCTTTTGACTCTGCTTCCCTGTGGGGTGGGCTGGCTGTGCTGACAGGATGGCTGGGAGTGTTGTCCTGGCAGTTGTTTGGCTAAGAGTCCCAAGAGTGTCCCTGTGCTTCACACAACATAACCCAGGGTGGTGGTGCTTTGTGGGATCTTGTGTTAGGATGGAGGGCATTGCATTCTACCAGGTGGGTACTGTGGAGTTTGTGTTGGGGAGGGTGTGAGGGGAGGTGCTGGTGACTATGGTCAGTGCTGCGAGTCCTCCTTCCCACCCAGCCAGCCAGATATCCCACCATGGAACGTGCTTGCATTGCAGGGAGTGTAAGTTGTCTCTCAGGATGTCAGTCAGTGGTGTCCTGCTGTTTGTTGGTGCACAGTTGCCAGCAGGGCCTTGTGCTCCCCACAGCAGTAGCCAGTGTCAGCCATCTTGTGAGTCCTTCTCCACTCCCTGTGATGTGAGCATGGTTCAGGGTGGTGTTGATGGGACAGTTGTGGGGGTGAGCTATGTCTGTGACTACGACTCCCATCATGCCATTGCCTCCACCCCACTTGCCAGCATTCCCATACTTACTTGCTTTTGTGTGGAGTTCAGTGGGTGTGGGTGTGAGGGCAATGGCAAGATGGCTGACAGTGGTGTCCTGCTGTTGGTTGCTGAGCAGTACCCAGCATGCCCTTGTGCTCCCCACGACACAGCAACAGTGTCAGACATCTTTGATGGGCCTTTCCACTCTCTGTGGGATGTGCATGCGTGAGTGTGAGCTTGCTGGGCCATGTGGTGGGGGATGTAGGGCTGTGAGTACGACTCCCATCATGCTATTGCCTCCTCCCCCTTCCCAACATGCCCATGCTTCCTTCCTTTTGACTCTGCTTCCCTGTGGGTTGGGCTGGCTGTGCTGACAGGATGGCTGGGAGTGTTGTCCTGGCAGTTGTTTGGCTAAGAGTCCCAAGAGTGTCCCTGTGCTTCACACAACATAACCCAGGGTGGTGGTGCTTTGTGGGATCTTGTGTTAGGATGGAGGGCATTGCATTCTACCAGGTGGGTACTGTGGAGTTTGTGTTGGGGAGGGTGTGAGGGGAGGTGCTGGTGACTATAGTCAGTGCTGCAAGTCCCCCTTCCCACCCAGCCAGCCAGATATCCTACCATGGAACGTGCTTGCATTGCAGGGAGTGTGAGTTGTCTCTCAGGATGTCAGTCAGTGGTGTCCTGCTGTTTGTTGGTGCACAGTTGGCAGCAGGGCCTTGTGCTCCCCACAGCAGTAGCCAGTGTCAGCCATCTTGTGAGTCCTTCTCCACTCCCTGTGATGTGAGCACGGTTCAGGGTGGTGTTGATGGGCCAGTTGTGAGGCTGAGCAATGTCTGTGAGTACGACTCCCATCATGCTATTGCCTCCACCCCCTTCCCAGCATGCCCATGCTTCCTTCCTTTTGACTCTGCTTCCCTGTGGGTTGGGCTGGCTGTGCTGACAGGATGGCTGGGAGTGTTGTCCTGGCAGTTGTTTGGCTAAGAGTCCCAAGAGTGTCCCTGTGCTTCACACAACATAACCCAGGGTGGTGGTGCTTTGTGGGATCTTGTGTTAGGATGGAGGGCATTGCATTCTACCAGGTGGGTACTGTGGAGTTTGTGTTGGGGAGGGTGTGAGGGGAGGTGCTGGTGACTATGGTCAGTGCTGCAAGTCCCCCTTCCCACCCAGCCAGCCAGATATCCCACCATGGAACGTGCTTGCATTGCAGGGAGTGTGAGTTGTCTCTCAGGATGTCAGTCAGTGGTGTCCTGCTGTTTGTTGGTGCACAGTTGGCAGCAGGGCCTTGTGCTCCCCACAGCAGTAGCCAGTGTCAGCCATCTTGTGAGTCCTTCTCCACTCCCTGTGATGTGCGCATGGTTCATGGTGGTGTTGATGGGACAGTTTTGGGGCGGGCAATATGTGTGACTGCAACTCCCATGATGCTATTGGCTACACTGACTTGGCCAGCATACACAGGATTCCTTCCTTTGAGTGGTCTTCACTGTGTGTTGGTGTTGTTGTGGTGGCTACATGTGTGGATGTGTTTGTTGGTTCTATTTGTGCCACTGCCTAGCTGTAGTTGTGGTTGTGTTTGTACATGTGTTGGCACAGTTGGATGTGACTTTTTTGATGGCATGTGTTGTGTTTCTCTGACTGACATACACATTTTGGGATGATTCTGTTCTGGTTGCTGTGTGATTGCTATGAGTGCATGGTTTGACTCTCCCCTTGACAGTGATGTGTGTGTGTTTTGTGGCAGTATATTGTGTACATTTGTTGTGTACTCACCAGGCTCTGGGATGTCCTCTAGTCCATATATGCTCACTGGCGGTAGGATGGCCCGCACCTTCTCCTCCCAGGGCCTGAGGTATATTGGCTTGGCAGGAGGGCCACTGCCGGTGTGTTGGCTGTTGATGTAGTCTTGCTTCAGCAGTTTCCGTACCCTCCTGCGCACGTCATACCACCTGTTCTGGATGTCGGTCTTTGTGCGCCGACATGGTGATTGGGCGTTCACCCTGTTGATGATCCTCTCCCACATCTTGGTTTTCTGCGACATGGGGGTCTGTTGGACCAATGTGCCAAACAGCTGTGGCTCTACCCTGAGGATCTCGTCTACCAGGACTTCCAATTCACAATCTAGGAACTTGTGATTCTTCTTGGGGGGCATGGTGATGGGTGGTGATGGTGAGTGATGTGTGTGTTGGTGTGCAGGTGAGGGTGTGTGAGTGTGTGTTTTGCTGGGTGTATGTGAGGTAGGTATTTGTTGGTGTGCTGATGGTGTGTGGCTTGTGTGAGGGATGAGCTGTGGGTGTGTGGTTGCTTTCTCTTGGGTGCTGGCAGTGGAATGGCATTTGCAAAGGCTCATGGTAGTGATTTGTGTCCTTTATATAGGTGGAGTTGTGGGTGTGTCTTTGTTCTCTGTCCCCACCCCCCAGTATTTATTGGCTTGGTAATTGCTTGTTTGGCCTTTTTTTGGTTGATTTTTCCTTTGTGCTGTTTGTGTATGTTGGAAACGTTCTTGTGATCGAGTCGGACCCTGCATTGGTCTCGTACGGTGTTTTCCGTTTCGTTCACGCTGTGTTTGTGCAGTTTTGTATGCTGCGTACGCGTCGGTCGCGGTGTATTGTGTTGCTTCGGCTCGGTTTTGTATGCGTGTCGGTCGTACGGTTTGTCCTCCGTCCGACTCGGTCGTGTTTTTCGCGCCTTGCATCGTACTTTGCGGGTTGGAGTTGGCGGGTACGATTCGGTCGGATTTGTTCCGGGTGCGTGTCGGTCGGTTGGATTCGCGTGTTTTTCCGGCCGGATTGCTATTTTCCGAGCGGCTCGGTCGGTCGGCTTGGTTTCCTGACGTGTCGGTCGGATTTATCGCGGCTTGCATCGTACTTGGCGTGTCAAGCGCCACTGGTACGTGTCGGTCGGTAATTTTTCCGGATCCGAGTCGGTCGGTGCTTTTTCCGGCCCGAATCGGAATCGACCCCAGAATGCTAACAATCTGCTTGCCAATGGGGATAGCTCCTCAGATAGAAGATTGTACCACTTCGGGTACAGTTTCTGCTGCTATATATACCAGGACTCATGGTATCCCTTCATTAGCAGTAATACCAGAAGTATTAAGACAAATACAGAATGAGGGATGAAATTATTAGGAAATTTTGCCCAGGTATCAGCTATTATATTAGCTAACATTAAAGGGGATGCAGCAGCAGTGGCAATACGCCAACGCCTGAGGGATTTCACCCCTTTACAATAGGAATGTGAATTACCTACGATTATCATAGTCAACTATGCTGAATTAGGTAGAGATAGTCTGGGATTTAGAGCAAGAAAACCTCAACTAATGGGTGTTCCTGAAAAGGATTACACAAAGCAAGCACCCGATTCTTCCAAGAAGAAATGGGATAATAACAAGAAAAAACAAAAGAATAGAGAGAATAGATCTCAATCCAGGGGTGGGTCTCCTCAACAGGAGCCCTCCGAAAGGAGGTACAACCTTAGGAATAGAGATAACATTAAAAAACCTGACAGGTATCAGGATAATGATACACATTCCTCTCGTTCCTTTCAGGGTTCATCAAAAAACTCCAAGAGGGAAGGACGGTCAGAACACAGACAAGAAGAGCGTACAAAGTCCAGAGACCTCACAACGCGCTTTAGACTACAGCTCCAAAAAAGGAGAGAAATCAAAATCAAAACCTCAATTTAAAAAGAAGAAAGTAGCAGGTCTTAAAGTTAGACATGCTCAGAATTCTGAGGACTCAACTTCTGAACGGGGAATGGGCTCTGACGATGCTAGACAGAGCAGCAGAAGTAACAATAGCTCGCCAGAACCTGATGTAATTTCTGCTGACAGCAGAGTTGAATGAGCATATCACGGTGGAAACACCTGATACGACGGTAAGTGTCCCGCATAAGTTACATGAAATAACACTCCAAATGGAGGGGGACAAACCTAGAAAAATTAAAGGTCTCTTTTGGGAGAACCTGAATTACGACTATGACATCCTTTTAGCTGAAAAAGATTAGCCGCCTGAAATTGTTATGGATTGCCCGAAGGGAGAAACTGTAATTTTGCCGGCTTTTTCCGACCTCGTTCCAATATACTTAAAACATACATACCCGCAGGAGTGGGCGGTAGCACTTGCTCCAGCATTACATCGCAACCATGTTGGGTGGGATGCTGAGTCACCTCACCATACAATCCAAGTAAAAACTACTCCAACTCCACAGAGAGAGTACCCAATAAAACAAGAAGCGAAAAAACAGGTCAGGGAGATCTTAGATCAACTTAAATACCAGGGCGTAATTGAAAGTGGCACCTCTTCAATGAATAATCCTTTGTTTCCCATAATGAAACCCGATAATTCATACCTAGTCTAGTTTTAGACCACAGACATCTGAACACATGCACTAAAACATTTGCAGTACAGAATGCACACAGTGCCGCATTAATGAAAAACATTGGGCGGAAAAAATACAAAACAACACTGGATATCTCAAATGAATTTTTCTGCAAAAATATAGCGCATGAAAGCAGATATTTGACAGCATTCTCAGTGCCAGGTTCCTAGCGTCAATTTTGTCGACTCCCCCAAGGGGATAAGAATAGTCCTGGGTTGTTCTCCGCTAGGGTAACAGAATTACTTCAGAATTTGGATGAAGAGGCATTGTCCTATGTAGATTATATTTATCTGACGGATGATTATTTGAAGGATCAATTGACCAGGGTGAGCAACATCATTTTGGGGTTCGCTTCTCAGGGCTACAAATTTAACTTGAAAAAATCAACAATAGCCCACCTCACTGTCTTACTTTTGGGATATAATTTATCAAGTAAAAGTAAAAGCCTGGCAGCTAACTTTTTAGAAAAGTGTGCGCTGCTCCAACCTCCTAAATCTTTGAAGAACTTAAATCCACATTGGGATTTAAAAATTTTGGCAGAACATAAATTTTAGATTACGGAGAAAAAATAAAACCTTTTTACAACTTAATAAGACCTGATTTTTCAGTTAGGCATTGGACACAGGAACACACAGATATCCTTTGTTCCCTACAAACTGAAATGATAGCTTCAAAACACTTGCAGACACGTGTGAATGTCCGCAACCTGATAATCCGTGTTATAGCGGGTCAATCTGGGTACACTTACCTAAGCTTCAATGAAGGAGAAACGGTACCCATAGCATTCAAATCACACTTGTACCCGGTTCACTGATAGAATATCGATGCTAAAAACAGCGATGGTAAAAATATCGAAAAAAATATATAGATTGTAAAAATATCGACTCCCTATACTTAAACAGGTAAGTACAAAAATCTTGAATCAAAAATATTGAGTTAAAAATATAGAAGTAAAAAATATCGATTTAAAAATATGAATAAAATAAAATAACAAATATTAAATATATAAAATATGAAAATTATCTTTAAAAAATAACTACATTTAATATAAATTTTAACTAAATATAAAAATTCAACTTAATTTTAAAAAATATAAACACGCAAACATAATTTATACAAATTACATATATTTACTTTAAAATAATTTATTAACTATTATCGTAATTTAATTTTTTAACTTTTAAATTATATAAAAATAAAATATATACATATGTCAGTAATTTAAAATTTAAAAAAACATTCTATAATTAATTAAAACATGAAACTATTAAAACAAAATTAAAACGTACATTTCGCAATACAATAAATACAACAATAGGGAAAATGTTGGCTAGCGAAATAATTAAATTTACTATTCCAACAGCAATGAGTGCAACAGTAGGGAAAGTGTTGGATAGCGGAGGGTCAAAAATTACTATTCCCACTCCAAAGAGTGCAACAGTAGGGAAAGTGTTGGATAGCAGAGGGGTAAAATTTACTGTTCCCACTCCATTGAGTGCAACAGTATGGTAAATGTTGGATAATAGAAAATTAAATTTACTATTCCAACTCCAGTGAGTGCAACAGTAGGGAAAATGTTGGATAGCGGAGGGGTAAAAATTACTATTCCCACTCCGGTTAGTGCAACAGTAGGAAAAGTGTTGGATAGCGGAGGGGAATATTTACTATTCCCACTGCAGTGAGTGCAACAGTAGGGCAAGTGTTAGATAGCAGAGGGGTAAAAATTACTGTTCCCACTCCAGTGATTGCAACAGTAGGGAAAGTGCTGGATAGCGAAGGGGTAAAAATTACTATTCCCACTACAAAGAGTGCAACAGTAGAGAAAGTGTTGGATAGCGGAGTGGTAAAAATTACTTTTCCCACTCCAGTGAGTGCAACAGTAGGGAAAGTATTGGATAGCGGAGGGGTAAAAATTACTATTCCCACTCCAGTGAGTGCAACAGTAGGGAAAGTGCTGGATAGCGGAAGGGTAAAAATTACTATTCCCACTCCAGTGAGTGCAACAGTAGGGAAAGTATTGGATAGCGGAGGGGTAAAAATTACTATTCCCACTCCAGTGAGTGCAACAGTAGAGAAAGTGTTGTATAGCAGAGAAACAAAAATTACTAATAACATTTAAACAATTAAAAAAAATTAAATAATCGTAAAAATAAATAAACAATATTTTAAAATATACAATTAAATATATTAAACCTATAAAAAGAACACATATTATAATGTTAATTACATATAACAAAAAGGTACAAATATTATATAAAGAAAAATAATAAATACATTTATAAACAATATTTATTTAAAAGGAGCAAATATTAACAAACAAATTATTTAAAACATAAATGTATTTATTTTATTTCCTACCCTATAACACCACACCAATAAAAAAAGACATCAACAGTTTTATTTAAATTTATTTCCATAATTAACATAATTAATAATGAACTTAATACATATTATTAATAAAAAAGATAATAAACATTCATTGAGTACACATTCTTTAACACTATAATATCCACAACACACACCTAAAATTAATTACACAAATACCATAATTAATTACTAATTAATTAATTAACAAATAATTAATAATTCATCAATGAAAAATAAATTACTTCCCCACCTTCACACCATTTACACCTATAAACACCACAACACACACTTAAAATTAATTACACAATTACCATAATTAATTAATAATTAATTAATTTAAATTAATTAACAACTAATTAATAATTCATCAATAAAAAATAAATTACTTCCCACCCTTCACACCATTTACACCTATAGACACCACAACACACACCTAACATTAATTACACAATTACCATAATTTATTACTAATTAATTAATTTAAATTAATTAACAACTAATTATTAAAGATTTTTTAATAAATAATAAATTAATTTACACATTTAACACTATAACATCACAATTAAACAAATATTAATAAATAAAAATTATTCAATACATTTTATATAATTAAATTACTTCCCACCCTATTCCCCTATAAAGCCTCTACCCGCTAGGGAACTAAAAACGCAAATTTCAAATTAAAAACAATTAATAACTACTATAAATAATCAATAAATTTTATATAATTAAATTACTTCCCACACTATTCCCCTATGAACCCACAACCCGCTACGGAACTAAAAACGCAAAATTCAATTAAAAAAAAATTAATAACTACTAAAATTTTAGCACATAAAATAAAAATACAAACAATTCTTATACAAACATCACACACATATAAAATATATACTAAAATACATAACATTAATAAAAAATCGATATTTTTAACAACTATGGGGCCGATTCCGATCTCGGTCGGAGGCGCACCCAATACCATTCGGTCGGGAAAAAAGCCATGCGAAAGCCTGTTTCCCGACCGATCCATACAGCACACCGAACGAGTAAGTACGATGCGCACAACAGCAAAGAATCCGGCCGAGCCGTACTCACCCAAACCAGGTCCTGTTCCCCGACCGA
This sequence comes from Calotriton arnoldi, assembly GCA_963921515.1. Classification (NCBI taxonomy): domain Eukaryota; kingdom Metazoa; phylum Chordata; class Amphibia; order Caudata; family Salamandridae; genus Calotriton; species Calotriton arnoldi. Next base: position 6,560 of record CAWUFW010020433.1, on the reverse strand, counting down.
GGCGAATCCGGAAACGCTGAATCGAGTCGCACGGAAGGGAAAATGCAGCTCCGTCCGGCCGAATGAGTACGATGCGCTTTCCGTACGCGCCGAACCCGTCACTACGCACGGCACGTCAAAGCATCCGGGAGAGGCGCACATAAGCTCCGATTCGCGCCACAACACGATCCACGGCTCCGAGACGAACACAGCAGCGACGAGGACGACGCGACGAGGACGAGGCGAAGCGACGAGGACGACGCGAAGCAACGAGAAGGACGAACGACACGAACCAACCATGAATCCCTTCGTCCCGATCATACCAATATTCTACATTTGCTACCGGAACAGGCACGGACGCGTACGGCGCAGAAGGTAAGCCAGACACCAACCACAAAACACATACAACACGTACACGACACATCACACACACACAGAGGGATGCAGAATATACTTACACCAGCAACAGCCGCACCATAGGGGCGGGATGCCCATCACCAATGCCACATATGCACACAGGGGCCTGAATGCGCACCACCACCCCTACCCAGGGGGGGGCAGGATGCCTACCACTACTACCACCCTTAGCCAGGGGGGGCTGGATGCCTACCACCACTACCACCCTCACCCAGGGGGGGCTGGATGCCTACCACTACTACCACCCTTAGCCAGGGGGGCAGGATGCCTACCACTACTACCACCCTTACCCAGGGGGCAGGATGCCTACCACTACTACCACCCTCACCCAGGGGGCTGGATGCCTACCACCACCCTTAGCCAGGGGGCAGGATGCCTACCACTACTACCACCCTTACCCAGGGGGCAGGATGCCTACCACTACTACCACCCTCACCCAGGGGGCTGGATGCCTACCACCACCCTTAGCCAGGGTGGGCTGGATGCCTACCACCACTACCACCCTCACCCAGGGGGGCAGGATGCCTACCACTACTACCACCCTCACCCAGGGGGCTGGATGCCTACCACCACCCTTAGCCAGGGGGCAGGATGCCTACCACTACTACCACCCTCACCCAGGGGGGCTGGATGCCTACCACTACTACCACCCTTAGCCAGGGGGCAGGATGCCTACCACTACTACCACCCTTAGCCAGGGGGCTGGATGCCTACCACTACTACCACCCTCACCCAGGGGGGCAGGATGCCTACCACTACTACCACCCTCACCCAGGGGGGCTGGATGCCTACCACCACCCTTAGCCAGGGTGGGCTGGATGCCTACCACCACTACCACCCTCACCCAGGGGGGCAGGATGCCTACCACTACTACCACCCTTACCCAGGGGGGCAGGATGCCTACCACTACTACCACCCTTACCCAGGGGGGGCAGGATGCCTACCTCTACTACCACCCTTACCCAGGGGGGGGCAGGATGCCTACCACTACTACCACCCTCACCCAGGGGGCTGGATGCCTACCACCACCCTTAGCCAGGGGGGCAGGATGCCTACCACTACTACCACCCTCACCCAGGGGGGCTGGATGCCTACCACTACTACCACCCTTAGCCAGGGGGGCAGGATGCCTACCACTACTACCACCCTCACCCAGGGGGGCAGGATGCCTACCACTACTACCACCCTTAGCCAGGGGGGCAGGATGCCTACCACTACCACCACCCTTACCCAGGGGGGCAGGATGCCTACCACTACTACCACCCTTACCCAGGGGGGCAGGATGCCTACCACTACTACCACCCTCACCCAGGGGGGCTGGATGCCTACCACCACCCTTAGCCAGGGGGCAGGATGCCTACCACTACTACCACCCTCACCCAGGGGGGCTGGATGCCTACCACTACTACCACCCTTAGCCGGGGGGCAGGATGCCTACCACTACTACCACCCTTAGCCAGGGGGCTGGATGCCTACCACTACTACCACCCTCACCCAGGGGGGGCAGGATGCCTACCACTACTACCACCCTCACCCAGGGGGGGCTGGATGCCTACCACCACCCTTAGCCAGGGTGGGTTGGATACCTACCACTACTACCACCCTTACCCAGGGGGCAGGATGCCTACCACTACTACCACCCTTACCCAGGGGGGCAGGATGCCTACCACTACTACCACCCTTACCCAGGGGGCAGGATGCCTACCACTACTACCACCCTCACCCAGGGGGGCTGGATGCCTACCACCACCCTTAGCCAGGGTGGGCTGGATGCCTACCACCACTACCACCCTCACCCAGGGGGGCAGGATGCCTACCACTACTACCACCCTTACCCAGGGGGGCAGGATGCCTACCACTACTACCACCCTCACCCAGGGGGCTGGATGCCTACCACTACTACCACCCTTAGCCAGGGGGCAGGATGCCTACCACTACTACCACCCTCACCCAGGGGGGCAGGATGCCTACCACTACTACCACCCTTACCCAGGGGGCAGGATGCCTACCACTACTACCACCCTTAGCCAGGGGGCTGGATGCCTACCACTACTACCACCCCCACTCATAGGATGGACAATGCATGACACAACCAGCACACCACAACCTAGGGAATGCAAGAAGAAGACATCCCCCAACACCATGACAAGCGTGTGTAGACTGTGTCAAATGCCTACAACACCGAACATGACTTTGAACATACAATGTGACCCCCTAGCACATGTGCCACACATATATGTGTGTGGCACCCACAATGCAAGCAGGCCATGACCATTGTGGCAATGGGGTCCAAACCCCCATCATCACAGTGACCAAAAGGTAAGTGTGGGGTCCATAGCTGAAGCACATTTTGAACATTGTGGCAATGGGGTCCAAACCCCCATCATCACAGTGACCAAAATGTAAGTGTGGGGTCCATAGCTGAAGCACACTTTGAACAATGTGGCAATGGGGTCCAAACCCCCATCATCACAGTGACCAAAATGTAAGTGTGGGGTCCATAGCTGAAGCACATTTCGAACATTGTGGCAATGGGGTCCAAACCCCCATCATCACAGTGACCAAAATGTAAGTGTGGGGTCCATAGCTGAAGCACATTTTGAACATTGTGGCAATGGGGTCCAAACCCCCATCATCACAGTGACCAAAATGTAAGTGTGGGGTCCATAGCTGAAGCACATTTCGAACATTGTGGCAATGGGGTCCAAACCCCCATCATCACAGTGACCAAAATGTAAGTGTGGGGTCCATAGCTGAAGCACATTTCGAACATTGTGGCAATGGGGTCCAAACCCCCATCATCACAGTGACCAAAAGGTAAGTGTTGACAAAGAAAGAGGTGCAACTGCCAAACTGCATGGATGATTCCTGGTCACAGAACAACAAACACATCAGTGGCAAAGTAGTGTATGTGTCCCATTGCAACATAAATTGGGGAGCCAAATCCTGCAGTGCAAATAAGACATACCTTTGGCCATGTGCAGACAAACAACACCCATGGGGGCTGACACCGTCAACAATCATCAATGACACAATGACAGAAGTGACCATCAGAATGCAGAGCCACATATTTGCACCAATGGGCACACACATGCAGATACCCTGTGGAGACTGCAGATGTGAGGTGAACAGATGCCATACCATGGCAGCAATGGGACACACAAACCATGATCATTGTGCTGACCGATGACCTAGGAGTCCCAGGGACAGCAGGGGAAACCCACCAAACTACATACAGCCAATGGCACACCCAAGATATGCCAATGCAGTGGTGCAGATGCACAAACACAAACAGGCAGACCCACACTGCACATCATACACAACAGGTGAGGGGGGGTGCCAGTGTCCCCAGGCAACCACACAACACATGAGGAGACCTGAATACCAATCATACAGATGTGCATACAGTGCCACACAAAGGTAACTCATGGATCCAGATCCCCTATGTGGGCAAGCAGGCATTGTCAGATGAGAGGGAGCACAAATCACACATGTCACACAGGCACGTAGGGACAGCAACTGACACAGCAAGACACAGACACACCACAGCACCACCCCCAGGGCCCCCACAATGTGGTGACCCTGGGCTGCATTACAATCCCACTGTGATGACAAAGCTAAATGTGGTTCACACTGTGAACCACAGTCATGTGTACTGAGCAACTAACTACCATCACACCTACACAAGCACAAATCAAACAGCATGGCCAGTAAGCCAAGGCCAACATGGAGGCAGGGGCCTAGCCGGGCAACAACTCTCATCTGCACACACTCAACACCACACCCTCGACCTCCAACAATGTGCAGCAGTGAAGCACACATGCACTGGTGACATTGCACATGCACCCATGACTATTCCAGGGTGGTGGGTGGGAACCAAGGTGCAGAAACACATCACACATGGACACTCAACAAGACTCCTGAATGTCTGACACACTGCACACTACGCTGTACATGGACATGACGGCAATACCACACCAACCAATGGGATCACAGCCACAGTCACACACCAATGAAGAAGCCAAGGTCACCCACAAAGAACACACATAGACAACAACAAACATTGCAGCCCGGACCCTGAGGAGTGCCAGCAGTCACACACACAACGTGTCACAATCACTGAAAGATAACACAAACTGGAAATCACATGACAGGGGCAAACAACAAGTGCCAAGGGGAAACCTGACTGTGACACATCTGCGTCTGCACACAAACTCAGCCCTGACAGCAAGCACACCTATGGGTGACACCCTGATGACCAGTAATGTGCCATGCACCCACATCACAGAGAACCCAGGGAGAAGACTTTGGGGGAACATAGCTCAACTCAGCTAGCATCACAAACAGGTACAACACTAGGGATCACAGCATGCACAGCTAAACGGAAGTGAAAACACAGACATGCACATACAACACACACCTTGGGCGCAGGCAATGTCACAGGAGTACACACTGCCATGAGGGGACTCCACTCCTGTGTGAGGAAAGCTGTGCCATATGTTGCCTCAGTAGGGCCCCATCATGTCAGCTGAGCACTTGGTCACACAATCAACAATTAGCACCAAATGAGGGCTCCCGTCACATCAGCCTGGTCATGGAAGTGCCAACGGAATCATCAGCACAGATCCAACACACTTGTATAGCAATGTTGCACTGACAACACAGATGAGTCCTTCCCCATTGATGCCCAAACCTGCATGGCCACTGGAGATGGCCACACGGTCAGGGAAGTAGACGAATTGAACAATGGCAGGCACAACAGATGTGCAGGGGTGGAAGCCACAGATGTGAAATAGCCAATCTAAGTAGGAAATCCCATTGCCAAAAACTGAACACATGACACCCTCAGATGCTGCTATGGATGACATGGATACACCACAGGATAGGACACATTCCCCCTGGACCACATGGGTTCCTGCACAGTAACACTTCATTATCATGAGACCAAATATCACCATCACTGCAGCAAGGGCATGGTTAGCATCATCAACATCATGTACATCAGAAGCAAAAGCACTAGAGAACAGAAAGTTGCTTTATTCAGCATATGTGGCATTAAAAGTAGAAGTCCGGTAGAACATAAACAAAGGCCAATGGCCAGTCCATCAACAAAGTCACAAGTGGGTGACAGTGGCAGATGCCACCCTACACATGCCTGCACATAACCAGGGACAATCCACTAGGAGGGGCAACCGGGGGGTAGGCCAGGCACCGCAGGGACAGGATCAGGGCTCACCAGGAGGAAGCAGGGAAGGGGTGGTGGGTGCTGGAGAGCCACTGACAACTGCAGTGGAGGTGTCTGACATGGTGTGTGCCGGCACAACTGGGGGGCATGGCTCAGATGTTGTGGGTGCCGGCACGACTGCAGTGGACCCTGCAGATGGAGTGGACAGGTCCGCCACTGCAGTGCCCAAGTCAGACAGGGTGGTAGTGGACTCCACTGCAGTGCCTACCACCAGGGGAGGAGAATGGGGAACAGGCAAGGTGGGCTGGACAGAGGGGGAGGACACCCTCACCACATCAGTGGCACAGACAAGCGCAGCGGGGGTGTGGTGCCGGGAGAGCAAGTGGCAGGGGAGAAGGCCGGAGCCTCTTGGGGATGGTATATCTGTGGGTGGGGGAACCTGGGGCAGGGTGTGGTGGGGGCACCTGTGGAGTGGGGGCCTGAGGGATGGAGGAAGGAGACCTGGTGCTTGAGCTGCAGGGCGGCGGGGTCTTGCTCTTAGCACTCCGGGGGACTTGCGGGTGGGGGCCTCAGTCTGTCTGCGCCTGGGGGAGGGTGTCCGGGGGCGAGGGGCACTCTGCTCCATGTGGGGGGCTTCCTCTTCACCCTGGATGCTGGAGCAGCTGGATCGGAGGGGAAGAGGCCGAGGTCACTGAGGAAGAGGCGCTGGGTCTTTGGGGTTGCAGGTGAGGCAAGGGAGGGTACTTTGGAGGAGAGGCAACTGAGGACTGCGCAGTGCCCGTGGATGCGTGTGTGTGTACCAGGGCCCCATCCCCTGTGAGTCTGGTTTCAGTCCCCTGACTGTGCGTGCGTGTGCGTTTTGTTTGTGGCGTGTGTGTCTGTGTGCTGGACGTGTGTGTGCTGGTGTGTGCCTGTGCCGTTGTGTGTGTGCTTGGGACGGGTAAGGTGCTGGGGAGTGTGGATGGAGCAGAGGCAGGAG